>JAMKCH010018384.1:0-38177 GCA_023653785.1 Ophioderma brevispina
TTTACAACATACAGGCCATGTTCTCATACTCAAGCCACAGTTCACTGGTCATAAATGCATACATAAGCACGTTTGCAATAATGACTTTTAACCTTGCTATGTGCCTTCTGGCCTCATTAATCGCATCAGAACCAAGGGTCATTTTTAGCACACAATCGTCAATAATAAAAGAAAGAAGGCCACTACCAAATTTTGCACCATGGCATTTCCGAAGCAACACTACCTCCGAAAGTTTTCCAAAAACACACTTTACTTTGACCTCTGGCGTCTTGGTGGCTCTTCTGGCACAATTAAATCAGTCTGCAAAATTTGCACGGAGCGCAAAACTGCTGATGATAATCGCCAAGGCGATATTTAGCCATAAAGATTGTCTATTCGAAGCAATGTTTGTTCCGTACGTACTTTCATCAATCTCGTGAGAGCTCATTACGAGGAAGGCGTGCAACACCGAACCACGCCGTATTTTTTCTATCAAAATCACTTTGTGTCTCAAGTTTACACATATATCGTAAATCTACACACTCTCAGCTACATTTTTGACTTTGACGGCCGAATTTATTTCGTCCAATCAAAACAATAAGCGAATTATGACATTGTGACAGACAGAGCGTGAATGAATTTACTTGAGTATGGATTTTTCATTCATTCACCGGAACTATTTAGCCTGGGTCGCGAGCCGCCCTCCTCACTCGAACTAATGAGCAACGGGGCCAAAGCGGCCAGTTTCATGCGTGTTGAAGGACTCGTGTTGGATATTCCCAAGCAGGGCAATGTATGACGTACGTTTTCTTGATTTAGTAAAGCCATTGTGCAATTCTCTTAGTAGCCTGGCCTAATGGGCTTAAGTGCCGAACATACATCTTAAATGGCCTTTTCTCTCAAATTTATATGGACCGAAAAAATTTGAATTTCAATTTTGACAGTGAATCATATCAGAAGTATGATATTAACTTCTTTTTTTAGCTTTGGCTGAATTCGCTTTGTGTTTTCTTTTTGATCTGAGAGTTAAGCTCTATTTTTTAATTGGGTGTAACTTAATGTTTAGTGTTTTTTAACACTATCTTACACGTCAAACAAGTCTGATGATAGCTTTTAAATTTTACCCTTAGAGCGCCCTCTATCATATGAACATCCCATTATCAAACTATATTACCGGGGCCCGCTATGCTTGCATGCTTACATCTAAACGTAATGGTGGTTTGGAGCAAAGGTCCTATTGGTTTTTGGAGATTGTTTTTGGGGTACATAAGGTATATCGAAAGCTAAGAATCTAAGAAATCGATCAGTCTAGTTTATATTTATGAACGGAATTACCTCAACGACAATATCGAGGACTGAAACTAGATAAAATCTGTCAATGGAATCGCCATTGCGTTTGATTAGGATTACATGGTAAAATACTGGACAGGTACCTATGTAAAAAGTGACGTGTTACTAAACGAATTTGGCATGTTAAGAAAGCTAAGGAACACTTTAACATACGCTTGTTTTATCTTGTTAGGTTTAAGTCACGGCAAAATTATGAGCTGAGGAAATCGCTAGTGTGTACAAAAGCCCTATATACCCGACCCCGAAATGTCTTCTTGCGTGCTCTCTCACACTTGTATGGAAGATGTCCTGCAATATTTTTGTTAATGGACCTGCAAAGGTCACAATTGTATTCTTAATAGCGCCCTCTATATGCCTATGTCCCATAGAAAGACGTGTAATAACTAGATTTTTTATAAAAATCATATTTGCCCGAATGAATTTCATCAAATTCCACAGAATATAGGTTAGTGGTAGTGGCCTAAATGCTTGCCTCCAAATCAGTTGCCACAAAGTGTGTGTCGCCGTTGAAAATTTTTTTGTTTTATTCCTCGTTTTGTCATAATAAATGAGACTTTCAAACCAGCTGTGATTGTATCATAATTGAGGAGTCAAGAGAACTTAAACACGATGTCAATACATCAAAGTGAACAGGAGGAGATTTGTTTATGGTATATGATTTCTCTCCAACTTTTCACTGATCGGTGTTGTAGACCACCTACCCGAGAACGTTTGGAAAGGTTTAATTGGACATGTTCAAAAGAAAAATAACCGCAAAACTTGTTTTGAACTTGCCTGAGATCGTAATCGTTCAGGCTTAAGAAAAACCATCTTTGACTAGAAATACTAAAGTCAATCATCTTATTTACATAAAGACGGTGTTTTCGGCTTATTCACTTCAGGTGTGATCTAATACATGGTAAGCATTCCAATATTTAAAAAACCTAGGTTCGAGAAAAATTGGTTGCGCTTTTTTCTGGAAAGCTCATGTCTCTTTAAGGACATATGGATAAAAAATTGACATAATGAAAAGGACCCTTTGAAATCCCTTCCACAATTTTAAATAATTTGGATGTTACATTCGTAAAACATAAAACAGGAAGAGTTCCGGGGGGAGGTGGCAGTTTGTGGCAATTTCTGGGAACAGAAAGCCAGGTGTTCACATCCCCCTGACAGAATTTACAGTGGTATCCACATGTTTTGCGACACAATTCAAAAGCATTCAAACCGGGATTTAGGCTCTGGCAAGTGAAAGATGGATTAGCACATATACAATAGCAATGTATGTGAGCTGATGACAACATTGTTTCAGGTTGAGTAAATGCTTGGCAGTACTGTCAGCATCCTTGTTCCCAAAAATTGCCACAAACTGCACCCCCCCCCCCCCCCCGAACTCTTGTCCTGTTTTTACCAGAATGAAACACAAATTGTTTTCAACTGTGGAAGTGATTTCAGTAAGGGGTTCCTTTTCATTATGTCAATTTTTTAGCCATTATATCCCTGTAATTAATACAGTGAGTACGCAATATATTTAAATTTACACTTAAAAACGAGGGTGCCCGACATGCAAAATTTCAAGTGAAAGTTGTTCGAGGTAGATCGAGAAGGCAATTTGAGGCAATTTTTCTACGGTTATGGAATAGATGACAACCATTACTTGACGGCAATTCGGTTGGTTGATTAGATTGAATGGCGCTTTCAGCAAACAATGGCTATGGTTAGCTCTAGTGCGCCAATTCTATGTAGACTCCATACAATACGTAATTCAATCCGCATCAGTAGACAATGGTAGACAGGCGTTATGTTGACTTGCATATCAAAACACAAAAACGGTATTGTTACGGAGCTACACCAGGCTGAGTCAACCGGTTAGTAGCTGGATATATTCCGCGCACACAGGTGTAGAAGTAATTATAGTACGGAGACTCATAGTCCGGGAACAATGGTGGACAATAGGGCAATCGATTCAGTGGGACTCTTCACGCAACATTAGTTTCACGCTTTCTTCAGTTATCGTCTTGAGCCCCGGACTGTGGCTCCCGCCGGACTATATCTGCTTTCACCACCGGTGTAGAAGGTAACGTGACCATGGTCCGGCGTAATAATGTCCGGGAAAAATGGTGAACAATAGGGCAATCGATTCAGTTGATCTTTACGCAACTTAGTTCACCGCGACTTTATTCCGTTATCGTTATGGAGCCCCGGACTGGTGGCCCCGATGGCTTATCTGCTTCAACACCGGTACTCCATCTATGCTGACACAAAACCGTATCCAAGCCTGTGTTACCCATCTTTTCCCCGTTAGTTCACGTAGGATATCTACGGCACCATATCCAAAGCTTGATATATGAATTGCTCAACTTGATAGGAATATGCAATAATTCAAAGCATAAACCAAGGAGGTATGTAATATGATACCTCCGTGATTAAACGGGGCTCGACAACACCGGTAAGCCTCCTGAGCTATACGTCTGGTACCACGTGGAGGTGGGGATTGGGTTGCCCATGTACACTTCCTTGCCGGACGTTCGGATCTCACCAAAACGACGGGCAATTCGGAATTACCCAGTAAACATGTATATAGATTCTATTTTGGTGTTAAAAGGCTCATGATACGGTTCATTTTGTGTGTGAAAACGGTGTGCTGCAAAGAAGTCAACCCATAAAACGAATCCTAATACGTTAATTTCACGAAGCGTGCGATCAACTATGACAAATAAGGTCTTGGAAAGAAAATTTGAGCAAAATGTCGGTGCTATATGAGACAGATCCTGTCAATAGACTAAATTTGAATAAATAACATTCTTTGCAGTCTCGGATTTTGTAAATGGCGCGAAAAGTGAATTTTCAAATGCATTTTTCCTCAAGTTTTCTTTACGAACTAAAAAGTTCACAGAACAAAATTGATGATATTGTGTAGGGTAAGAAATGAAGCATTCATCAAGTGGTTTTGGAGGAAACAATCAGGCATATTAATGCTAATTTAGGGATTTTTTCCATAGTTTTTTTTTTTTTTTTTTTTTCTAAATTTGGGATTTCTTGGCCGCCACCTCCTGTCCCTGTATACGCTTTTAATTTGGCCCAGCTCCCACTGGGCCATGAAACAAGTGATAGAATTAGGCAAATTGTTCTGGTTGCCATCCATGTTGTGCAAGAAGTTAGGCATATTTTCAAAGCATAACCATTTGAGTTCCTGGTTGTGCCAGGCACACTCGGTCTAGTTTTTAATTATGTGAATAGGATAAGCAAAATGATTTTACAACACATTTAAAACAGATGTACAAAAATGGAATAACATTCTTCTTACAGAATGTTATTCCATCCTGTTTTTAATCCTGTTTTTTAGATATCTAAAGCCAGAACTAAATCCCTTGTCCTGTCAAGTCTTCAAAGTATTTGTAGTGTCCTAGTTTTGATGTAAAACATCATTAAAAGATGCTCAACGGCACCAAGTGTGTTGGTCTGATGTCAATAGGTTCCTTTTTATTGTGACAGTGAAAAAAGAGTGGTGTTAATAGTGACCTCAGATGATAATGTCATGAAACTATGTCAAATACAGCTTTTTTCAAGTAGGGGTATGTTCCATGCCCTGATTTCCAGACTTGGGCACATCAGTGGAACTGACATTTTGAGAAATTTGCAGGCCTTGAAACCAAACTTAAATAGGCTAAAGATTTAAAGCTTTTGAGGCATTTTCCCCCAAAAGTGCTTATATGCACATCATGCAGGGCTGACATCTCAGCCCCCCAGTTTGACATTGGGGGGATGAGGTTGATGAAAATTCTGAATGAAACTGGTTTTGCTGAAGAGGTCTATTACTAGCACAGCGCGCTAAAAAATTGCCATTTAGAAGCTAAAATCGTTAAATATAATTGTAATTAGAACAAAATGCAGAAATTTACCATTTTTAAACTATATATTATGGTAAAATATTAGGTTATTTTGGTCAGAAACACATGAACGGGCGTCAACATTGGGGGAATGATCGTATTGACCATCCACTCTATTCAAAGTATTGGGTATACACCCCTAGTCCCCCCCCCCGGGATTTACACCTATGTAGCCCCCATGCCTCTGCATGCAGTACACATACACAAAATTTGAAAGGAGCATTTTGTGATTTTAGCACCTTGAGTTTGGTTTATGGTTGACTAGATATATCCATAAGAAAAGGTTATTTCCAAAATTTCAGTTGATTCTGATGTTGCATTTTGATATTATGAACAAATGTTCAAATCACTCTGCCCACATAGACCACTGTGCTGTAATTTCTGTTCATTTACAGACAGAATATACAAAATTACTAATAGATCGAATGTGTATGTAAGATTAGGTGCACAATGGTTCAGATGATATGAAAATCTCAATTTTGTTTAGGTAAGTCAGGGGGGGACGAGGCTGTGGATCACGAAATGCCCCTTTAAAATAATTGAATAAATCATTTGATCTTATTCTGGAAACATCTTTGGGTTTTTGTATGCAGAAAACATCCACAATTTTTTTTTAAATAATTGAATAAATCATTTTATCTGATTCTGGAAACATCTTTGGGTTTCTGTAATGAATTGTTAGTGTGTATCACTGATAATGTATTGTTTAGAAAAGAAAGCTGGAAAATGCAACCAGTGGTTCATCTGAAAAAGTCAAAATATTTGAAATTGCAGGAATAGCTTAAAAGTTAAGAATAAGTCGGTACTGAGAATTCTCACAAGTTAATTACCTTTTCCAACTGAAGAATTGGTGGAAAAGAAGAAAACGGCAGTTTAGGTTGTTATTACCCCAGGGCAGCAGTGCCAGGGGGTGGGGGAGTGGCGGGGTCCATCCCTAGATTGAGGGAATATCACAAATCAGGAAAAAAATGAGTTCTTAAGCAATAAAAGCAAAAAATTAAGGATTTATAACCTATAGGCCTATGAGTTAATCTTGTTAGTCTCACCACTCTATGATGTTTCGCCCCTCCTATGAAATTTACCTGTGCCTCCCCTGTCTGGCCTATCATTCAGGATAACGGGATATATACTGTATAGGCCTACTTGTACAGACAAGCAAAAAGATGATTTTTGATAATTTTTTTGATTTTTGATTAGCAAATCACTGATACAAAAAATACGTGATTTGAAAATGAAAAAAAATCATCCAAAAATCAGATTTTTGCATATCTGAACAAGTACAGGATCCTAACATATCCTGCAGAATAATAAAGAACCAGAAGCACACCTAATAAGGACAAAAATCGGAAATGGTAGTCATGCCGTTCCGTTACGGACATGTCTACAAACCACGTAATGAATGGACATGATCCTATCTTGAAGTTGGAACACTGCCAGGTTGTTCGTCCGTTTTTGTCATGTGTCAGTTGGAAAAGTAAACTTAAGGAGGAATTCTACAGACTATCCTTTCACTTTTTAAGCTTTACGCAATTTTCAAATATTCTGACTTTTTTTGGATAAAAAAATCCCGGATAGTGTCTTTTAAAAAAATAGGTAGTCAAATTGACCCTTGAAACGGTCAACTAATACACCAACCACTTTGTAGTTCATGTTTGATACTACAAAGTCATTTTGTACTAATTTGATTGTATGTAATTTAATGAAATAACAGGTTATTATGACTAAAAAGTAGTTACAAAATGACTTCAAAGCAGTGGGCGCCGAGGGGGGCCACGGGTATGTGCCCCCCCCGAGATGTTTTTTCGGTGAATAACGGTCCGTTGAGTACACTTGCCTAAAAAGCTGTTAAGCTGTTTTTTTTTGAGCGCCTGGCGCCATTGATAGAGCTTCATGAAAATGGTACTAATAACTGCTTAATTGGTTCAATAATACCTTACCCTATTAGTAGTATATTTGTGTTGGGCGATAATTTGTTTTTTTCCCCCCTCCCCATTGTCTCAGAATTTGCGAGGCGACGGTAAAAATAAATTTGGTTAAACGCTAGCGTAGGCGAAACCGGTAAAAAATGTTGTCGGTACAAAATTGTGTCGGTTACATTCACAAATCTGTGCCCCCTCGTCAACAAATCCGGCTACGCCACTGCCTTTAAGTAGTCAAAAAAATGATAAAATGTAGTTGGTGTTGTTATAGTTGACCATCATCGGAGTCAAAACTTTTGATTACCTATTTTTAAGTGTGTAGGGCTTTAATGTAGCATATACAGAAAGCATGCATTGTAATACCCTGCATGGCCGTTGCCATCCCCTGCCAAGGTGTCTTCTATAAAGGAGTGAAGTGCCTCCCTCCACTTCCATTTATTGGAGTCCGTAACCGACCCATATGGACACCTTTTTCGGACTCATTATAATTCGGAAACCTTAAGGGAATAAACATGTGCGTTATTCCGCGAAGGGTTTCCGAATTCATAAGTGTCAGAAAAAAAGTGTGTCAGATGGCACCAGTATGGAAACTCCTGAATGTATGGGCTTAATTTATGTTGGCTTTGTATGACTACAGTTAATTAAAAAAATTTAAAAAATACAAAAAATTATTGGAAAGACACTGGTGGATCTTGGGGTGCCATTAGGGCGAGGCCTGAGGGGGACCTCTTGAAAGTAAAAATAGCTCGTTTTTAAATAATTTTTTGACAAACCCCAGGGTGCTCGCGCTGACCTTGCACCCGGTGGCTGGTGTAAGGGTGCTAAGCAAATAATATGTTTTGTTATTGATTTGGATGTTAATCAGTTGGAAGCAAACTCTATTACAATTGTTTGCTATCGTGAAGTAGATTAAGTCATAATTTTCACCAAGATCGTGCACTTCTGGACAAAAGCATGAAACTTGGCACAAACCTTCCTTGGGTATGAAAGCAATTAGAAGGGGTGCCCAAAAATTCGACAACAATAATGACGTCATAGGACACTGCCCCTTTTTATACATATGTCGTAGTAATGTTAAAACCATTTACTTTAATAATCATATCAAGTTTGTATCAAATCAAAAGCTTGAGACATGTAGTGCTAAAATTGATCTAAAAATATTTGAATATGTGGTAAGCAGAGGTCAGTATGGGCTGATAACCATGAGTTAAGGCTTGGTGTCAAAGTGTCAAAAACAAAAATGTGAATCCCATTGGTCACTCCTATGGTTATGCTGAGAAAATGTATGTGAGACGCACCACACTAACTTACTGCAATTAATAATGTCCCTAACCACAGCCCCTTGTATCATTAGTATGGCACACAGTAATCGTAACTTGAGGTTGCATGTATAAATTGCCATTTAAATTAGACAATTAATATTCACTTGCGATTATTTTCAGGTTATTGATAGGCCATTCAAATTAGGAAAACATAATGAATAATTAAACTAATCGGAACATATCCATATGCCATTTCTCCAGACTTTTATTGGGGAAAACCTTTAAGAACAACGTATCAAAAAAGTTTACCAAAATCAAAGTAGTAGATAGTTGTGGGGGGGGGCACGATTTAACATGTCAAAAATTGCCATGGTCGAAATGAGCCGAAAAGGATGTTCATCGCCTTTCAAGGATTAAAAAGGGTATAGTTTCCCTATCTGGACGTAGTACTTTATATGTTATGCGGCAACATAGGTTCAAAGTCAATGGCGATAAAATTTTTGATTTCCCGTGTGTTATAAATATTACTGGTCTCTGGTATAGGAACCCAAAAAGATAGTGCACCATATATGCTATTTTGTTGCATAATTAGAATGCATATGACTGGGCTATGTGAAGGTCACTAACTATATTCTAATTCCTATATTGAACTGTCAAGACTAAGAATCTATATTAATTACAATTTAGTCTCTAGTGTGACCAATACCATGACCAAAATTGTGTTAAACCCAGTTTGGAGCAAATTGAAATTTTACCCACGATAACCATGAACTGTTATGTGCCTAATGTAATAAAACTATAGATCACAGTACTGTCGAACTATAACTTATTACTCAAACACAATTAGCAATTTTTAATCCTGTACAAACTTTGACCCCTTATTTTGGTTTAATTTAGTTATTAGTCATTTTGCAGTATATACACTAAAAAACGTATAAATCCCCCGAATTTATATTATTGCCGTTTGTTGGTATATTACAGCTTTGTTGTGAAAAGCTGTTGTTTAAGTGGAAGTTTAATACTACGCATTAAAGCATGAAATATTACTTGCAGAGATTTATAACAATAGGTCAATACACGGTTAATGTTTGTACCAGGTTGATGGTTTGCCGATTTTCAGCAAGTCCGGTCAGTGGGGACAAGGGAGCTTGGGAATAGAAAAGATGTCTTACATAATGTCAACTGGGCATGGCATGCATCTTAAATTTGTTCCTTCAGACCACAACGACAAATAATAAAATAAAAAACAATTTATAAAAAATGAATCAATAAATTATTAAACTAATTTAAAAAAAAAGAATAAACATTTTAAAGTTAATAGCTTGAGTTCCAAGATCAAAACGTATTGATACAGATAGGTTTAGGGTAAAGGTAGTTCAATCAAAATAAAACAAATATAAATAATTATATCAGTAAAAAATAAAATAATAGTAATATACAAAAAACGTACACAAAGATGGCCAAACAGAAGAAAGTCAATCCACTAGATGTTCCTGTCCAAAAAAAGCTTGTATTATTTGTTCAAAAGTATCTAGAAATTTGCATAATGAAACACATAACGTGGATCAAATGAGGATGGTTCAGGAGTTCTACAAGATACCCAGATATTGAGTAGGATTTCTGGAAGGGACCTTGGCACAATTGAGCCCCAAATACCATTTGACGGACCACTTTATTCGAACGACTTACAGGGAAGTTACCAACAAACTATTCCACAGAATACCGCCATTAAAACAGGATAATACTGGAAGCACAGGCATTCTTGCTTATGTTCAAATGTAGAAAATCACGTCCAGGAACTCTCTGCACATAATGAATGAATCCTTAAAGAAAAAGACAAACATGAACAAAACAAAAAACCAATGTAAAGACCAGATTTGAGTTTCCTTGGTGACTGTCAAGAGCAGTACAGAACAACACCACTGCTTGCCTCCACAAAGGAAAAATGGCGCTGTGCTTGGAACATGATTGAGAATATTTTTGGTGGATCTTGTTGGGCAAGTAAGTCTTGTAAGAACCCGGTATGCAGTGTTTGAAACTTCTAATTCAATTCTGAAAGATGGCCACATGACAATGACCTGACGCAACCATAAAGTCTCAGCACTTTATACTTTGGGACCAAAAGCTGAACGGAATGCTTGAGATCACAAACCTTTTGAGGATTTGTTCTAGATTTGGAGAGTGTAGATGATGTAAAACCTTGGTCAAGGCGGTCCTTAAATTAGCCTACAGCTTCATTGTTTTTTTTTTTTTCAAAAAAAAATTTAAGGTTGCTTTTTTTATATATGAATTAAAAAAAAACAATTGAAAAGCTGATCGTGTTGGGCTTTTGAGCGAATGTCATACGTATGTTACAGACGTTCAGTGCATAATGGGACATCTTGAACAATGATGAAAACGAGCCAACTTCCACAAGTGTTATCATTTATTGATATCATATAGTTTTGGATGGTGATCTTGAGGGTGCACTCGCCATCACCAAGACTTTCGTGCTATACACAGAGTGCTGGGAAGCTCTAGCACCCTGGTTCCTTTGCCGGGACTGTAGGATTTCAGATTCCATGCATAAAATTGTTTCCTGAAAATATCAGAGGGGATTTGGATTCATTCTGGGTTATCAAAGCCTATGATAAAGTTCTCCCGCATGCCCGTTAAATGCTCCAGCTCTTAGGGATCTGGTTGAATGCTAGCTACTACTAGGGTGTTGACAACTCCTGAGAGCTATCGTCGACATTGCTACCTGAAATACGAAGGTTAGTTAGAGAACTGCTGAAATATGGCTGCAGGAAATTACCTCTATTGCTCAGTGAACTGCAAGTGGCCGCCACTCGCCACAGGATTTTTGCTCTGGACTTCGTGTGACTTGTCATGGAAAAGGTAATCCAGTGACTGGGGGCCCAGAACTTCTAATTATACAGATTTGGAAATTGTATTTGAAGTAGACTCTAACAGAGGATTAGACCTGAAAATTTCAATTCTAATCACCATTCTTGCCGTTTGCATGACATGTCATAAAAACACCCCCCCCCCCTTGTGGACGTTAAACACAAAAGTGTACCTTTTTTGAGTTACTCATATTTTAGTAGCAGTTCCTTTTGCAAAAACTTTATCTGACACATCAGGGCGATTTAAGCGAAGGAAAATTAAAACAAAGATAAAATCAAAGCTGTCATCTTTAGGGTTAAATTTCAAATGAAAACCGTTGTGGCGTACGTTGCAAGAAATGTTTCAATTTGTAAATCCTACACGACCGAAAGTACACATAATTCTTAATAATGAACACAGATTTTTAAAACGATAACACGTTTTAAATCAAATAAGTTCTACCAACTTCAAATTTGCAATCTCTGTTTAAATAACATCAACAAGTGTAGTACGAGGTGCTTGAAGTGCCATTTTGGCATGTGACGCAGCAGCATGTCATTTTGTAACATCATCCACATCAAAATTAATTTGTGACACATGAAGATGCCTATTTGTTCATGAAAACTGACATAGTATTTACCTTTGATATGAAACCCAAACAATCAATTTGGATGATTTTTATTTTTTACAAGTCAACAGGGTTTGACATAATTATGGAAAACGGCCCTTTATTGTATGAACGCCAGTGGGCATTTGATACCAAATTTGGGAAATTAATATCAAAAATCTCCAATTGACCTTTAATGACCTAAATTGACCCCTAGATGACTAAGATAGCCTTCTAAAAGTATCTTTAAGAAATCTTTATGTTCCAGGCTTTAATTGATACCACACATGATAGGTTTCTTAGGAATTTCCATTTGACAATTAGCAATATGCAAAAAAGGGGCGGGGCATATGACGTCATTAATGAGGGCCGATTTTTGGGCACCCCCTTTCTACCCAGTGTTGCTTTGTGACCCCAAGGAATGTCTGTGCCAATTTATGCTGGTCCAGCAGTGCACGATGTTTATGGTTATTCTACACAATAGCAAATAGGAAGAGTTACCTTTTAAAAAAAGCTTTTCAATTTTTGTTTTCAGAGAAGAAATAGAAAAGCCCAAAACATTAAACAAGGCTATTGCACGGCCCTATTATAGGTCAGGTTTTTTTCGGCAGTATAGACCAAACCAGAGTGGAAGACGTTAACAAGTTGCAGTGTTATTCTCTGATTGAACATCATCAGGCATTCACCAAACAAAACGTGTCTCCATCATGGTTTGTGAATGGGGACAAAAGGTAGTCATGAGATCACCAAGGTCACATGAAAAAAAGTTTGCTCAAAGAACCGTGCAATTGGTAAACATCCTCATGAAATTCCATTCATTAAATTTTTACTTTTTAAAAAATAGCCAAACGTAACACAGGATTTCAATTTGATTTTAAGTTAGTGTCTGGAGCATGAAGATCACCCTGGTGTGATATTGGCTTCAAGTAGAGTACTGTTGTAAATGATAACATTTTACAGAGCAGGGGCTGCGCCGCCAGGAAAATCCTAGGAGAGGCAAAACTAATGGGGGGGGGAAACAGTACAAAATTAACTCATTTGGTTAAAACCCCTAATATTTGCGCAAAAACCCGTTTTTCATAATTTTGAAAATTCCGGGGGGGGGGGCTGCCGCCCCTGTTTCGAGTATCCCATGTTGGCTAATGTTTGTACTGCACGTCAGTTTACTGCATCAAAAAATGATGCATCTTAAACTTTGTTGGACATTTAATACACCAAAATTATCTTTTGAAATTCAGAGTCTGCATTTACTGTCTTCCTATGCCAAAAGAGTAAGATCTAATTTTCATCTATTTATTATTTTTGTTCTGCATTCAGTTTGTTTGCACCAGCAAACAATTGGTTCTATTCATTTCATGCTTTGTTCAGGAATCCCAACATGCACAAAACCAGGGATTCAATAATAGGAATGATAGAGGCCCTACAAGTTAACCGCGTTTTAGGTATTGACTGAAACCAAGCCGATGACTCTATAAAGAAATACATCTTTTGTGACTCTTGCGACAAAATAAAAGAACTATTTTGGAATGAATTCTGACAATCTTAATTTGCATATCAGGTATCAAGGGCTATAGTCAAAGCTGACACAACAGATCAGGCATGCAGGAAACTCTCATCCAAACGGGAATGATTAATAACATATGAAGAAAAACAGCTGGAACCAGGCCTGTGTGGATAAGTTAGGCAAACACTGTTTCTTTTTCGGCATTATGGATGTCTTCTTAAAGGTGCAACAAGAGATTTAAATAATAGGTGTCCCTAAAAAAATATGAAATTCTGATTTTTGCACTGGTTGTAAAGCTTTCTATCTAAAATATCACCATCTGAAAGATTAAGTGAGAACGGTTCCTTGTTACCAAAATTACGATGAAATTCTAATTTCGGATAGGAGCAAATACGAAATTTCAGCCTATGTTTTCTATTGAAATATAAGCATATACAAATCACCCTTTGGTTTCATCTTAAGTTATTTCTGTAGCCAAATAAAAGGTAGGGACATTTATTACATGTATAATCTATATTGAAATACTACATATCACAAAAAATAGGGATGACTTGAAATCTCTTGTTGCACCTGTAAATATCAAAGACAGTACGGACAAGACGAGTCCTTAAAAGGACAATCTCTGCATTTAGTTTTACACAAGTTGTGAATGAAACAAACCAAATTGAGTTTATGTAAACACTATATTTCATAAATACTAGCAAGGCATCAATCAGATGATCACTTTATGTGAAACAAAAGACATTCAGTTATGTTACTTTTTCTGATACATATGGATTATTTGAAGTAGAAAATCAAATTGCATGGAACACCAAGCTTCAGTTTAAATATCCCTTTTAAGGGAAAATTCTTATCTAGGCACAAAGGCCCAATCACTATTGGGTAGTAATACCTGTCATACATTGCTGTACAAAAAGTTGTTGTACTTGTTTACCACTCATGAAATATTAGTATGCTATGATAGTTCCATGCTATAGTGTTAATATACATACAAACAATGTACTTCTGTACCACAATTGTATATTAGAACATTGGAAGTATTATTTTGGATATAAATTGGCTATTAGAAGTCATTCTCCAGTTTAATTTGTCAAAGCAATTTTGCAATCTGACCCAACCAATCGAACAAACTGTTACATAGTACCTTTAGGTTAGGACTACTCTCATATAGTGCAAGGCAGGAATGTCACTATCACTAGTGGTGAAAGTAGGGTAGTATATTCACTGGCCAGGCCATGTATGGAAATATGAGACTCTGGAAGTCAACAGGCAGTATCAATAACAGCT
The DNA here is from genome assembly GCA_023653785.1 of Ophioderma brevispina. Taxonomy (NCBI): domain Eukaryota; kingdom Metazoa; phylum Echinodermata; class Ophiuroidea; order Amphilepidida; family Ophiodermatidae; genus Ophioderma; species Ophioderma brevispina. The sequence continues at coordinate 14,643 of JAMKCH010018384.1, forward strand.
GAGAAGTGTAAACAATAGATTTGGGATGGGTACACCACAATTAAGAACCGAGTCCACGCATGAGGGTTTGGTCAATTCAGGATTACTCTCTGCCTGGCAGAGAAAAAAAAACACCACACACTGCCTAACTCTTTTTTTCGTTTTTGGGTCAGTAATGGATATCCCATATGTTGAAACTAGTTGTGTAGCCTAAATAATAATTGTATTCAAGGGTATACAATTATGTTCTGGACTGTCCTTAATGTCACTACCACCAAAAGTGTAAATAGGCCAACTCACATGTGGACTCATTAAGGGACACTAAATGGCCACATTTTGCACATAGGGTGCCCCAAAATTTGGCACAAAATGAGGTTTTTGCATGTGCATGCTTGACACGCAGCAGTGGAAGCATTACTTTTTTTTCGGTGGGGGGGGGGGGCAGGGCGCCAATACTCTAAACTTCTAACACATATCCAATGGGCTCTTCACAAATTTATAGGGTGCAGGGGTCACAACATTTAAGGGGGACATAAGGGGTACATATTCACCTGCCCTCAACCCTTCTGGATGTTCTGCTGCCTATTTACTTTACATTACTTAAAGGCTAAGCTATATTTTGCCGGTAGTACATAAAAATAATATCTAGGAAACTAAAGGACAGTCACCTAAACGGCTTAATTCCAAAGTTAGATATGAATCAGATCTTCTTTTTTCAACATTTTTCACATATATAAGTACAAAATTTTATGCCCAGTAAAACAGTGCCATAGGATAGTGTGTAACAAAAAATTCTGGATACAGAATTTTATAACAAGTGTGATTTTTAAGGACTTGGATTTGAGCCTAGTTATTCCACACAGTGTATTAGTACATGTATTTATAGCCAAAAAGTAACTGTTATTGGTGTCATTTGGACTTTGAGGAAGAAGTATGCCTATTTGCATGAGAGGACTTAAAAGCCTGTTTGGACGATTTTTTGAGCCAAACAAAGATGCAGCATTTACATAGAGTAACTGGTATTCAGAGTGATTGGTAAAAGCATTAATGCCAGATTATTGTCAAACAATAGAATGGGGAGATAATTGCCATTGCAGGATTAATAAAAATTAATATCCCAGAGAATGACAAAAGAAAATGATGAGTGAAAAAACTGTTCAAGTTCCCCAAATAAGAAAGTCAAAATTGCTGGTGTTAAGACCACATAGTACTATGGATCAGCAAAGGACATCGCCGGAGAAGGAATGATGACGCCCTCTATTAGTTTTCATGAGAACGGATGAACCTGAAACGTTTTGCATAATAAGCGAACATGCGCAAAGTTGACTTTTGCTGGTTTCAAAAAATCCCACTTTAAATAAAATTCCCCAAAAGTCGGTTTTTGTAAATTTAGAATACAGGCTTCAATGGACAATAAAAGTCCATATTTGAAGCCTTCCACCCCAAGAACCCCAAGCCGCGGTGCAAGGATGTGTGCTAATTATTAGCGCAACATATATGTGAGTGGCGTTATGGTTCTTGGGGTGTGGAAAGACCTCATTTTTGCATTTTGGTTTCTGGGGGGGCCGGAAACACTAAATGGAATTGCCAAAACAACAACAAACTTTTTACATACAAACCATACCAATCGCTATATGGTAAGGCATGATAATCTACCAAGGGCTCTGGTCAGTAGCTTGGATGAGCACATGTTAAGAACAGCCCACCATGAAACGTCCTGGGTATCTAAATCTACTAAATAAGGGGAGTATTGCTCTATACAATGGGAGAAAGCTATTGAACTGCGCCATGGGAATTGTTAATTTATTAGCTGCATAGGTAGTTAAAACTTGCTCATGAATTAAATCTCAGAGTCTGCCTTGAATGTCTTCATTGCAAAAAGAGTAATATTTTCAACTATTATTCTTTTTGGTTCTGCATTCATTTGTTTGCTACCAGCAAAACATTGGTTCTATTCATTTCATGCGTTGTTCAGGAATCCCAACATGCACAAAACCAGGATTCAATAATAGGAATGATAGAGGCCCTACAAGTTAACCGCGTTTTAGGTATTGACTGAAACCAAGCCGATGACTCTATAAAGAAATACATCTTTTGTGACTCTTGCGACAAAATAAAAGAACTATTTTGGAATGAATTCTGACAATCTTAATTTGCATATCAGGTATCAAGGGCTATAGTCAAAGCTGACACAACAGATCAGGCATGCAGGAAACTCTCATCCAAACGGGAATGATTAATAACATATGAAGAAAAACAGCTGGAACCAGGCCTGTGTGGATAAGTTAGGCAAACACTGTTTCTTTTTCGGCATTATGGATGTCTTCTTAAAGGTGCAACAAGAGATTTAAATAATAGGTGTCCCTAAAAAAATATGAAATTCTGATTTTTGCACTGGTTGTAAAGCTTTCTATCTAAAATATCACCATCTGAAAGATTAAGTGAGAACGGTTCCTTGTTACCAAAATTACGATGAAATTCTAATTTCGGATAGGAGCAAATACGAAATTTCAGCCTATGTTTTCTATTGAAATATAAGCATATACAAATCACCCTTTGGTTTCATCTTAAGTTATTTCTGTAGCCAAATAAAAGGTAGGGACATTTATTACATGTATAATCTATATTGAAATACTACATATCACAAAAAATAGGGATGACTTGAAATCTCTTGTTGCACCTGTAAATATCAAAGACAGTACGGACAAGACGAGTCCTTAAAAGGACAATCTCTGCATTTAGTTTTACACAAGTTGTGAATGAAACAAACCAAATTGAGTTTATGTAAACACTATATTTCATAAATACTAGCAAGGCATCAATCAGATGATCACTTTATGTGAAACAAAAGACATTCAGTTATGTTACTTTTTCTGATACATATGGATTATTTGAAGTAGAAAATCAAATTGCATGGAACACCAAGCTTCAGTTTAAATATCCCTTTTAAGGGAAAATTCTTATCTAGGCACAAAGGCCCAATCACTATTGGGTAGTAATACCTGTCATACATTGCTGTACAAAAAGTTGTTGTACTTGTTTACCACTCATGAAATATTAGTATGCTATGATAGTTCCATGCTATAGTGTTAATATACATACAAACAATGTACTTCTGTACCACAATTGTATATTAGAACATTGGAAGTATTATTTTGGATATAAATTGGCTATTAGAAGTCATTCTCCAGTTTAATTTGTCAAAGCAATTTTGCAATCTGACCCAACCAATCGAACAAACTGTTACATAGTACCTTTAGGTTAGGACTACTCTCATATAGTGCAAGGCAGGAATGTCACTATCACTAGTGGTGAAAGTAGGGTAGTATATTCACTGGCCAGGCCATGTATGGAAATATGAGACTCTGGAAGTCAACAGGCAGTATCAATAACAGCTGAGAAGTGTAAACAATAGATTTGGGATGGGTACACCACAATTAAGAACCGAGTCCACGCATGAGGGTTTGGTCAATTCAGGATTACTCTCTGCCTGGCAGAGAAAAAAAAACACCACACACTGCCTAACTCTTTTTTTCGTTTTTGGGTCAGTAATGGATATCCCATATGTTGAAACTAGTTGTGTAGCCTAAATAATAATTGTATTCAAGGGTATACAATTATGTTCTGGACTGTCCTTAATGTCACTACCACCAAAAGTGTAAATAGGCCAACTCACATGTGGACTCATTAAGGGACACTAAATGGCCACATTTTGCACATAGGGTGCCCCAAAATTTGGCACAAAATGAGGTTTTTGCATGTGCATGCTTGACACGCAGCAGTGGAAGCATTACTTTTTTTTCGGTGGGGGGGGGGGGCAGGGCGCCAATACTCTAAACTTCTAACACATATCCAATGGGCTCTTCACAAATTTATAGGGTGCAGGGGTCACAACATTTAAGGGGGACATAAGGGGTACATATTCACCTGCCCTCAACCCTTCTGGATGTTCTGCTGCCTATTTACTTTACATTACTTAAAGGCTAAGCTATATTTTGCCGGTAGTACATAAAAATAATATCTAGGAAACTAAAGGACAGTCACCTAAACGGCTTAATTCCAAAGTTAGATATGAATCAGATCTTCTTTTTTCAACATTTTTCACATATATAAGTACAAAATTTTATGCCCAGTAAAACAGTGCCATAGGATAGTGTGTAACAAAAAATTCTGGATACAGAATTTTATAACAAGTGTGATTTTTAAGGACTTGGATTTGAGCCTAGTTATTCCACACAGTGTATTAGTACATGTATTTATAGCCAAAAAGTAACTGTTATTGGTGTCATTTGGACTTTGAGGAAGAAGTATGCCTATTTGCATGAGAGGACTTAAAAGCCTGTTTGGACGATTTTTTGAGCCAAACAAAGATGCAGCATTTACATAGAGTAACTGGTATTCAGAGTGATTGGTAAAAGCATTAATGCCAGATTATTGTCAAACAATAGAATGGGGAGATAATTGCCATTGCAGGATTAATAAAAATTAATATCCCAGAGAATGACAAAAGAAAATGATGAGTGAAAAAACTGTTCAAGTTCCCCAAATAAGAAAGTCAAAATTGCTGGTGTTAAGACCACATAGTACTATGGATCAGCAAAAGGACATCGCCGGAGAAGGAATGATGACGCCCTCTATTAGTTTTCATGAGAACGGATGAACCTGAAACGTTTTGCATAATAAGCGAACATGCGCAAAGTTGACTTTTGCTGGTTTCAAAAAATCCCACTTTAAATAAAATTCCCCAAAAGTCGGTTTTTGTAAATTTAGAATACAGGCTTCAATGGACAATAAAAGTCCATATTTGAAGCCTTCCACCCCAAGAACCCCAAGCCGCGGTGCAAGGATGTGTGCTAATTATTAGCGCAACATATATGTGAGTGGCGTTATGGTTCTTGGGGTGTGGAAAGACCTCATTTTTGCATTTTGGTTTCTGGGGGGGCCGGAAACACTAAATGGAATTGCCAAAACAACAACAAACTTTTTACATACAAACCATACCCATATCGCTATATGGTAAGGCATGCTAATCTACAAAGGGCTCAGTTCAGTAGTCATGTTAACAGCAGCTGGCCATGTACGTCCTGGGTATCATAATTCAAAATTAAAAAAAAAAAAACAGGGGATGTATTTGCTATATACCAATGGTGAATGAAAGCATTGAAAATGCGCCATGGGAATTGTAATTTATAAGCTCATAGTGTGTAGTGAACTTGTCATGATATAAATTAGCGCGGTCATGGGCCACTTGTGTTGTATTCAAAGTCTGGTGGTGTGAAACGGTTTATTAATCCAAATCTAAGCAGCATAAGCTATATAGGTATTTGTGTATGGCGTTATAAAGGGCTGCCTTCATGTAGCCCTTGTAGCTTATGAAGGACAAAGGTCTATCAAGAGGCGTCACTTACAAGCTCATGACAAAGGGAGCTATGCAAACTTCCTGTTTATTCATATAAGTAATCAATGGGTGATCATTGAAATGGAGGCATGCTCTAAGCTTGACTTTTCCAGAGGAGTATGCCCCTGAAGGTTCTCAGACTTTTCTCATTTTGTCTTGATTACAATTGTGTATTTTGGGGATAAAATACACACCGTCGTACATGATAAAGTGGTTGTCAAACCACCCAACTCAAAATGATGGTGAAATAGAACTATTATGATTATAGTAGGGCCTCCTTCTCTCCTAATCTGGCGATGGTCCTTCATTGGTTTTAACCCTACACGAATTGGGGTCAAACCACAGAGGTTTTGTTTGAATTTGTAATGAATTTTAAGTTTTATTCCAATTATTTACCGAAAACTTCAGCTTATTCTTCTCACAATTTATGAATGCTGAGTACTGTATTTGTGCAAAATAATTACCTTAGAGATGTAAAACAAATCTCTGAGCAATTTAATTGTGTTCATGAACTGAGGACATTGATGTGGAGTGATTTTCAATAAACGCTCTTTATGATTGAACACTGGTAATTGTTTAATTTGTGGGAGACTTTATTATAATTATGTTACATAAAGACTGTTTTTCAAACTCATATTTTTTGCACAGGAAGAAATTGAAATGAATTGCATGCATGTGAAGTCTTTGCTAGAATGAGTTATGGTATACGTGTGCAGTCTCTCCGATGTATGGCTATAAGTGCCAAACACCTTTTAGGTCTCTTCTTGACAAAATTGACAGTTTCTGAACCCATAGTCCAAAAGTCCCAAATAAACATCTTCTGATAGCCTGTTTATCCCTGTAAAACAACCCAAGAAAAAAATTCAAGCAAAAGTATCAAACATTTAACCTTTCAAGAAAAAATCTTTCTGAATGTAGGGTTTTATTGACTCACCCACTGTAGTACTCATCTATGACTACAATACTATAGGGTCTACAACAAAGCAAAATGAGAGCTTCTAAGACAGTTATATTTAGCTAGTTGAGTATTATTATTTATTATTTATTCGGCATTTGCCAGGAAGAACCCAATATATGCATTAATTTCAAGGGAAGCTCCAGAACAGCGGGGAAGATTTATGGGAGCAGTCCCCCAATTTTAGATGCAGGAGGAAACAAAGTTCTCGGAGAAAACATGTGAGATGAATATGATTGGGCAACCAAAATTCACATACAACACTGGCTCAACTGGGAAGTCAAACCCGGGCCATATTGGTGAAAGGTGAGCGAAACCAACTCGCCGCCTCAAAAATTATTAGAATCAAAAAAATTATATTTCAAAATCTCTGAGTCAGCCTTTTAAGTTGAATATACTATAGTTACACATGGAGATATAAAGGTGCGTGTTCTGATCGATTTGGGACCCCCGATTTACCGGAAGTAGTACGATTTTGATAATCAGATCCTTTAAAGGTAGTATTTTTCTCATTATCATCTGAAATTTGAGCCCTCAAATCCATCATCCCAGATATAAACAACAAGAATAGTCCTTTAAAAAGACAATCTCATGCATTTTAGTGAACAATTTGTTACAAATAAAACAACAAATGAGTTTGTACACTATATTGTAATGATTACTATGTTGCAAGGCATCAACATAATGATCAACCTTCTTGTGAAACAAAAGACATTCGGTTTCATGTTACTTTTTTCTGATACATCTGGTTTATTTTGAGTAGAAATCGCACTTGCATGGAACACCAAGCTTCAGTTTACCATATTTCCCTTTTAAAGGGAACTTCTTATCTGGCAAAGGCCAAATACTTTTGTGTAGTAATACCTGTCATACATGCTGTACAAAAGTTGTACTTGTTTTACCACACATGAAATATTCGTCTCCTTAATGAAATAGTTCCATGCTATCAGTGTTAAAAGATACATAAAAACAATGTAAAGTTCTGCTACCACAATAGTAATATTATAACATTGGAAGTATTATTTTGGATATAAATTGGCTATAGAAGTCATTCTACAGTTAATTTGTCAACAATTTTGCAATCTGACCCAACCAATCAGAAAAATAACGTACATAGCTACCTTTAGGTTAGGGACAGTCTCACATTTAGTGCAAGCAGGGAATGTCACTATCACTAGCGGTGCAAGTAGGGTATGTATAGCAATGGACCATGGCCAGCATGGAAATATGAGACTCTTGAACTCAACGACAGTTCAGAACAGCTGAGAAGTGTAACAATAGATGGGGTGTATACACACAATAAGAACTGAGTACCACTGCATGAGGTTTGGTCAATCAGGATGAATAGGGCTCGCCAACATGCATATTGCTTCTAACATTCAAACACTCACCACACACACCAAGTTTGCACTGAGGAAACACACGCTTACTTGATGGGTGTTATGTGCAAGTGAACGGCTCTCAGATCAAGTAGAGAAACAATGAACATTAAATTGGAACAGCACTTTCACTCCTGGTTACACTTTGCATTATATAGCCCATCCCACTTGGCTGAAGAGGCCCCCTATCATCCCACATTTGATGACATAAAAACCACATGGTACAGCTAGCACAAAAGCATTGTATTTTGCTCAAGAAAAGCAATAAACAACATTGACTGATTAACGACTTATAGTTTGGAGAGTGGTGATTGGAGCCGACTTACCTGATTAGTCTCAGATTAGACCTATTTGTTTTATTGTTTAGGCTTAGCTATATGTTTATTGAATCATCCACCACCCTTGATAGAACAGAATTTATTCTCCCACTCTCTTTTATAAGATTCGTCACATTCTGCCAGTACAAAGAGATTTGAAATATTATTTTTGTGGTGTATTTATTAAAAAATAGTCAAGTAGAACTCTTATAGAGATCAACTAAATGTTCAATTCTAAAGTTGAGCTGAACAGATTTTTCTTTTCATGCAGTAAACATTAAAGGTGGCCAATGTTCGATAGTTTTGGGACCCCATGATCTACCCGGAAAGTAGTATCGATTTTGCTACAGATGAAAGGCCGTATTTTTCTCATTGTCGTCCTGAAATTTGCAGCCCTCAAATCCATTCATTACCAAGATTAAACAAAAAACCACCATTTTAGTGTTAACCACCAATATTAGCATATAGTATTGTAAATAGGGCTTTGTTAATAAGCATTATTGCTCCTACCGTCAAAACCGCAAGTTTGTTTCCCACGTGTACTGAGGGGGCGGATGGCAAAGTGACAGGCTTCATATCAGTACAGAACACAAATACATAATTCAGAACAACCACCTTTAATGTGGTTAGTATTACAGTGCGTAGGACACCATTCCAGATCAGAAATTTTAAACAAAGTTGTGATTTTCTATTTGAAGGACTTCAATTCGAGTTTAGCAACTTCACACAATGATTAATATATCTTATGGACATGTATTATGTAATGCCAAAAACAATTGTTTGAAATTGAGGGCGCCCCTCTGGGAAGGAAATCTCTGAGTCAGCCCTTTCTTAACACTCATTCCGGTAAGGAATACAGCTTTTTGCTATGCTAAATAAAGGAGCATTTTGTGAATTCCTAGCACATTTTATTGTTGTTTTCTGATTTCCACTAGATATCCTAAAAAAAAGGTTATTCTCCAAAATTTCAGTGAATTCTTTGTTATGTTTTAATGTTATGAGCGAAATTATTTGTATAGGGTGGTTTGCACGGCGAGGTCGGAGCGTCAATAGGTTATTTTTGCCAGACCTGCCTCACAGAGACAACCCAAGCAATGCAAAGACTACAATAGAATCACCTGCAGAAAATATATGAATGTTCAGGTGAACCAGGTGCATGTATTGATTCTTCTAATGCGTGGATATCTGGAGGACAAACAAAAAGTCCATTCAAAATAATTTAGCTCGTGCAAGACCCTATTGCGATGCATTGGCCCCATGTTTTGGCAGAAAATACAAAATAAGAGTTTTTTCTGGAGTAAGCTTTGCTCGTAAGATCAAGCCATTACTATATTTGGACCAATGGTTTTAAGATTATATAAAAAATTCAATGTCTTTGAGGTAAATGAGGGAACAAAGCTGTGGATCCGAAATCACCCTTCAACGTACAAGACACTATTCAGTGATTTGCTACAATCAGAAAATCGAAATCGTCAAAAATCAGATTTTTGCATTTTCATGCAACAAAGTACATGCCGTCCTAACATACCCCGCAAATGATAAGACCACAGAACAACCTAATAAGACAAAAAAAAAATCAAAAATTCTAGTCATTCTGTCCGTTCGGACACTTTACTACTACAACAATGTAATTGAAATGGCAATTATTTATCTTTGAAACTGCCAGTTTCTTTTTCTTCCTTTTCTGTCAATTCGTCAGTTGAAAAGTCACGTAGGGAATTCCTACAAACTTATTCCTTCATTCACTTGTAAGCGTTCCTGTTTCCTGCATATTTCTAATATTTTGACTCTTTCCGAACTAATCCCTGATAGTGCTTTTAAGTTAGGATAATTTTTTAAAGCATTTTTGTAATTGAACCCAATTATGGTAAATATTTTGAAAAACTGGGGCATTTGTAAAAAAAAGCTTGAGTATCTTTAAAAAACACAGTCTACTCAATTTTTGTGATATTTTAGCACCTCCTGACCTGGTCCCAAAATATCTCCTGAGTTGATACTGGAGCAAGCCCCCCCCCCAAAAAAATGCCACTTCCTAACTAAACAGGCACTTTACCCTTCTTGGTTCCATGAAATTGTTCATTGAACTTAGTAAAATAGGTACACAATGTTGACCTTGTGAAATGAAACCTCCCCTTATGATTTGTTTGTGGCATGCATATTGATTGCTTATCATCCCAAATGAACCTCATCGATGTCAAGTGAGTCACCACATACCTCTAACACATGACACATCCTTGTTGGCCCATCCCATCAATACTCTTAATAACCTTGGCGTCAGACTTGGAACTGCATAACCTGTTTTTTCCTCTAACCATCACTTTATTTAAGTACATTCTAAACAGAGAATGGTTAATGTCTTTGAATGGTTCAATGTGAAAGGTGCCGGCCATACCGCAATAGGGGATTTGGATCAGGGGGGTGACACGACCCTCTCAATTTTGGGCATTGGGGATTTCCAACGGTAAATTTGGGGAACTGTTATGTGCATTTACTATGGCAGTCTGTGTTTTCACTCTCAGTGACATTACAAATCAACTCTTAAACCTTCGTTCAAAATTCTTAGTAACATCATGATAATTTAAAGAAACTTATTAATTGCCAAAATCCCCCGTCGAGGTTAGTGGATTAACCCCACTGCAAAACCGGGAATTTCCAATAACGGTCATTTCATCAGATTTAAATATCGTGACCAGGCCTAGTCCTTTAGTCAAGTCTGTGTGTCCGTTCGATATGCAGAAGAGCGCCCTCCTACGGGTAAGCTTTGAAAAAGACTAGCAGCACCCGAGTTGACGCCATTTTGAAATTTGCTGTGCTGTTGGTTGGACAATGTCCCTACCCCACGATTTGGATAAGCCATGGTCAAATGAGGGCCTCATATCAGGCAGAAAATTGGCCACATATCTGGAGTTTGGTATGAATGGATTCCCAAGTTTACAAAAAATGTTGGCATAAAAGGTCACTTTACCTGATCTCATGCTTACAAATATCACCTTACTCAGGTACCTTGCAGCTGAGAAGTGAGAATTCTCAACCTTAAAGGTGCATATTCTCAATCATCTTTGGACCTCCCCCCCCCCCCCTGATTTTACCTGGAAGTAGTACTGGTACTCCTTGTCGTCCTGAAATTTGAGCCCTCAATCCATTTAATTCCCAATATACAGGTGAGTCCAAAAAAACTTGAACCTGAATGTGTCCGGCCATTTTGAATTTTTAAATATCTATTCTACAGTATTGTAATCTCGGGAAGCTTATCATTATTTTTAATTGCTGCAAGAACTTCCAATCGGATAGTATAAATCCGAGCTACACGTCCCTTTTCGAATCAGAATCTGCAGTGAATAAATAGGCTAATTTTTCTTCTGACACTGATTTTCCTTCAGCGAACGCCGTTCATTTCATGTATCCGTGACATAGCAAAATACCGACTACTTTGGATTTCAAACGACTTAGCTCGGTCGATACCACCGATGTGAATGATCCTTGCACGTAAATTAAAGATAATACCCCCACTTTCAGATGATGACACCACATATGTTGATATATGTTACTTAAAAGTCAAAATGGCGGACACTCAATCCGGGTCAAGTTTTTTTTACTCCCCTGTACAAACAAAACCTGCCAAATTTATGGTTAACATCAATAGTAGTACAGTATTAAATAGGACTTTGCAATACTGGATCTGGGTTCCTAACGGAAATCATTTTTTTACCGAATTCCTATCTCTCAATGCACCAACGATGTCGAGTAGATATCATCACTCCATGCACGCTCCGCGGTTTAGTGGCGCCATCCTTGGGGATCGGATTTCGTAAAAAATGATTTCCGGTAGGAAACCCAGGGGTGGACATGACACCTAACACTCAAATGGCGAATTCAAAACAGTATCAACTCCGGGTTCTAGTTCTTTTTCAATAGCTTACGTAGGAGGGGGCGCCTTACGCATATCGAACGTTAACACCAGTCTTGACTAAGACTAGCCCCTTGGTCACGAATAGTTAAATCTTAAATGACTGTATTGAAAATTACACTGTTTTCGCGAAGTTAATCCACTAAACCTCGACGGATTTTGACATAATATTGTTTTCCCTAAATTATATCAGATAGAACTAAGATCTTTTTACGAAGGTTTAAGATTGAGTTTGTAATGTCCACGTAGACAGAGACTTGCCATAGTAATGGCACTGTAAACCGTTCCTCAAATTACCGTTGGAAATCCCCTATGCAAAACCAAATCGGGCAGGTCGTGTCCTAACCACCACCCCAAGGAACCAAGATCCCGTATTGCACATTACTCTGCTCTACCTCACGAAAAACCGCAAGTTTTGGTTCCTACTGTACTTGATGGGGGGTTTAGAATAAGTGCGGGAGAAGAGTGGAGGCAAGAGGGCGGGTCGGAGGGGGGTGCAATGGAGTGGAGTTAGATAGAAGGCATTCTGTATGTTTAAGTGCCAGGCTCTTATACAAGTAGATAACACTATAGACCATAAATCAAGAACATAGCACCTTTAATGGGGAAGTTGGTGATGGGTGGGGTGGGTGGGAAAATGGACAAGGCTGTGATCCTGAATACTCCTTTAAACTAAAGAATAAATTTCTGTTGTGATTTCAATTTGGATTGTTTTCAAAATACTGTATGTTCCCTAATAACACGCCCCGGGGGCGGTGCATTTTTCAAAAAACGAGGGGGCGTTTATATTACAGTCAAAATGGAATAGTCACATCTCCCCACAAAATTCCCCTTTAACATATAAAAGAGTACTGGGGGGGGTTCCAGATGTCGTTATACACATAAATCCACGAACAGCCACTTTGTGCTTTGTAGAAAAGCATTGATGACAACAGGCGATTAGGATATGGATTCACAGTCTGGCCTTAAATCATGCGCTTATGTAAGCTTAACTCATTTTCTTGAATTGGTTTTATCAAAAAAATCCGTAGGGGGCATTTATTATAGCAGGGGCATTATTAAGTAACAACACGGTATGGCTAATTCAGTGCCCCAAAAAGAAACTGAATGACAATTTTTTTAAAATAGTACTGGGGAAATTCTTGTAACAAGATTTTTTAAAGCTGCAAACGAGAGATTTCACATATCGGCAGGTGTCTCTAAACAAATCGAAAGTACTGCATTTTTTGTGCCCTGATGTAAAGTTTTCCATCAGAAAAAAACCCATCTGAAAGGATTAAGCTGAGAGATGTGTTCTTTGTACAAAAAATTTGAAATTCGAATTTCTTAATATGAGCAAATACTGAATTCAGCCCTATGTTTTTATAGTGAAATTCAGAATCGCCTTTTCCTCTCTTTTAAGGCATTCTGTAGCCAAATACAAGGTAAGATGTATGGAGTGGCCTATTTATATAAATACTATTATATACCAATATTTTGGGGCCTCAAAATCTCCTTTGGTTGCACTTTAAGGTAAGGTGTAAGAGATCCAGGGTTTGATTAAAACTTGCTGTATTTGTTTAACCATGTCTTAGTCCATCACTATGTCCACAACATGAAAACCACATATTTTAGAGTGTATACATTTGAACGAAGAGAAGAAAGCTTAAGCTCCCACAATGCATTGCTTCCAATGGGATTTTTGTAGCATGTAGCCATGTGAATCGTTAGCGAATACAATTCTTCCAATGGAAGTTTGTGATCAACACTGTTAATTTAGCCATGTTGCATCTCTAATGATTCACATCAGTACCTGTACACAAAAATCCATTGGAAGCAATGCATTGTGGGAAGCTATTGATATCTTCTCTTCATTTAACGTATGAAAATACTGATTCCAATTGCAATAAAACTTTCATTCCTTGAAAGCATGCTTTTATATAAGACAAAATATGTGGTTGTTTGTGCTCATTACATTGCTAATTATTGCTTCTAGCATCTTGATAAAACTTGATTCCCCCATTTACATGTGCAGTAGAAGTAATTATAGTCTGCCGTACTCACAGTCCGGCTACAACGGTAAAGAATAGGGCACTCGATTCAGTTGACTCTTCACGCAACATTAGTTTCATGCTTTTTTCTGTTGTCGTCTATGGAAACCCGGACTGTGGCTCCCGGCGGACTATGATTACTTTTACAGTGGTCCAGTGGAAAAGTGCAGGACTTGTGATCATTAGACCGTTAGAATCGTGAGTTCAAGCCCCACTGTGGTCAATGTGTTTGTGTCCCTGGGCAAGGTACTTAATCTCAATGCCTCATCGACCCAAGCAAAATCTGGGGAGCTCTTATGGGGAATATTCCAATCTGAGTGCTGATAGGCTTGTGCACTTCTAAGGCATGTCTTTGAGCAGCCACCTAGATAAAGCAAAAGGATTGTGATGATTTCTTGAAAGCGGCATAATAATAATAATTGTCAACCATACTTTGAGCCTGTTACTGGGATTAAGCGCTATATAAACTGGTTATTATTATTATTTGTAGCTTCTTTTTTAGATTCTTTTGTCAGTGGAATTTCAGAAAGTCAAGCTGATGAACAGCAACTGAATGAGTGATGATGTTGATCACCCGCCAGCTGGGAGTAAAACCACTGAAAATGAAAGAGAGGTTGCTGCTGATGTGAAGCCTCCATTTGTGAATGGTGGACAGGATAATTGGACCTCCATTAATATTTATCAACACTTAATAGGTACATGTTTGTGGACGTGAGTATTTTTAGAAGTGTGTGGATACAAGTTTTATGACATGGGATTGGGAAAGCGATCACGGGTGGTTTATATTTAAAACCTAAAGGCTTATAATAACAAAAGCTTTACAAATGTGGATAAAGATAGGTTTTATGAAGGCCGACATTCCTTCTCCCATTTGTAATTGTGCTTGTAACTTAAACTTTTATTGGCAAAACAATGAAGTCAGGCTTTCCATAGAAATTAGTTGGTTATATTCCACTCAGCTCAGATGTAAGACAGCTATCAGTGATTTGCTAAATCAGCAATCGAAAAAATCATTCAAAAATCAGATTTTTACATGTATGTAACAAGTAAGGATAAAACGTATCCTACATACCCTGCAAATGTAAGACCAGAAGCAACCTAATAAGGACAGAATCGGAGCTTTTAGTCATTAACGTCCGTTCGGACACTTACTACAACAGTAAGTGAATGGAGAATCGTTATCTGGGAACACTGCCGTTTCTTATTTTTCTTTCAATTCATACAGCTGGAAAAAAAGGACCTATGGAATTCCACAGACTAGCCTTTCAATGTGCAGCTATTGCATGCACATTTCAAATATTTTTCAAATCATGTTAGTGTCTTTAAGTTTATTTCTACATCAAGTAGCATGTTATGAGCTTCTTTTCAATTGAATTTCTTTTCTAAGCCTTACAGGGTGAGTCAATAAAAACCTACATTCGAGAATAAAAAAAAAATAAACAGTAGTTAACAATTATTTTTGCCTCAAATGTTTGCTTGGCTATAAAGAGGATAAACAGGCTTTCAGAAAACGTTTATTTGGGGTCATTTGGACTTTAGAGGAAGGAAGGAAGTTATGCCTATTGCTGAGAGACTTATTTATTTTATTTAATTATTATTTGGATATTACACTTTGAAAACGCGGCACTCACCAAGTGGGTGGTGCATCCAACATATATACAAAATTTACAACACAATTACAGAACGAAACAATGCACGTGAAACAGAATTAAATACAATGCAAAGAAAAAAATGTAACCAAGCAATTTGACTTCACACATACAATTAAGTTACGCAAACACACACACTCACACCTATAATTTGTTGGCATAACGCCCCAAATACAAACACCCACATATACAACTGCCCACACCACCACTCTAAACACACAATTTAAAAACACAGCAACGTAGGTCTGGAGTAAAGGAATCAATCTGAGACTCAGGGACAAACCAAGATCAATTATAAATAATGTAATAACCTTTTCATTGTGTCCCCGGTCACATAAACAGTGGAGCACATCGGCTATCATGATTAAAAACGAACATGTGTTTATACCAAAAACCTGTTTGGCCGATTTTGAGCCAAACAACAAGATGCATCGTTTACATAGAGTACATGTCCAAGATGCACCGTTTACATAGACGAACATGTTCTCAGAAGTGATTTGAGTACAAACATTTAACATTAAATTATTGATAAACAATAGACGGTGGGAGAGAGAATAATTGAAGGATTAAAAAAACAAAAAAACCGAAAAAGAAAACCAAAATTCAAAAAACAAAAATGTTCAAATTTTTAAAATGTTCAATGTTACAGATAAGAAAGTCAAGGTGGCTGGTTTAAGACCACAGTTTACTTTGGATCAGCAAATTTTGTGCTTATAACCTAACTTGGGAGGAGACCAAGGTGAAAGACCTATGTTGATTTCAACTGAAAAAACAGGCGATATTGAAATTTAAGTTTTAATTCCAATTATTCGAAGAAAAACTTCATCTTAGTTCTTCTCGAAATGTAGGTACGCGAGTAACTTATTTGTGCAAAATAATTACCTTAGGATGTAAAACAAAAATCTGCTGAGAAGTTCCATTATGTTCAGAACTGAGACATTGATATGGAGTGATTTCAATAACCGAAGTTTTTATGATTGAAAAATAAGAATTTAATTGGTTGAAGATATTTTACTTATAATTATGTGACACAAGAGACCTATTTTTATTCACCAAATTGATGTTCTGTCAAGAAAAATCGATTACAATGACATTGCAGTGTGAATGTTTTTGCTAGATAATGTGTTATGGTAACGTCGGTGTCAGGGTCTCTCGCATTGTATGGCTAAAATTCGGCCAACAACTGATTTTTAGGTCTCTCCGCCAAATTGACATAGTTTCTGAACCAAAGTCCGAAAATGACCACAAATAAAAATCTTCTGATAGCTGTTTATCCTTAAAAACAACCAAAGCAAACATTGAAGCAAAATAATGTTTAACCTTTGAAGAAACAATATTTCTGAATGTAGGTTTATTGACTCACCACTGTATTTGCTGTGACACAATTCGTCATTGCTTAACAATCACTTGAAATGATAGCTATTATGTTGCTTGGAGGGAGGACCAGGACACTTAACTTGTGGCGGAGATAAGTGTGTGGGATATGAGGGAAAGAAGTTGTCAATGGGTCCTTGAGCATGTTGAGTACTTCAGCTTGACAAATAAATGTAGAATGACTTTTATAGCCAATTTATATCCAAATATATTCCAAGTTATAATATACAATTATGGTACAGAATTACATGTTTATGTATATTAACCAACTGATAGCATGGAATATTTCATTTTAAAGACAATTTTATATTTTTACTTTCTTTGAAAATGGACAGGCAACAAACTTTTGTACGCAAATGTATGACAGAGATTACTACACAATAGTGATTGGCCTTTGCAGGGATAAAAAGTTCCCTTTAAAAGGGAAGTATGGAACCTGAAGCTTGGGGTTCCATGCAATGCCAAGTTCTACTTCAAAATAATACCAGATGTATCGAAAAAGTAACATGAAACTGAATTGTCTTTGATGTTCAACAATAAAGGTTGCTCATTATGATGCCTGCTTGCATAGTTATTCCCTTTTAAAGAGACACTGGCACATTTGAAAATAGTACGCCACTCACAATTTTTCAAAATTGATATTTTGGAATGGTTGTAAAGCTTTACCCTAATATTAGCCTCACCTGAAATGTTTAAGACCATATCAGCTCCATCATGGGTAACCAGAACGATTTAATAATGATGTCACTGGTGATTCATCAGATGACGGGAAATGGTGTTTACACAAGCAAGCCAAAGCCAGAGCATGATTCCCATGGCATGAACCCTGTTGGACCTCTCTGTGACCTTTGTGGTTTTAATTAACAATTGAGTTATGAGTCTATGATATGCTGGTATAGACATTTGTTAATTAAAAGTTACGGCAACTAAAGGTCCATGGTACCGATCGCAATAGCATCGTACCCCAGAAGCTCCTATATTTTACCGGAAGTGGTCAAACATTTTCGTATCAGTAAGAAAGCTACTATTATTCTATTTACCCTATGAAATCTTAGAACTAAAGGATGGGTGGTGGGAAGTTATGAGCGAAAATGTGCCCCATTTTGGTTCGACCATATTAATGTACACAGTACTCTATGGATACCACATCACGTTTTTAGCTCTCGACATCAAAACGGATTTGAAATATCGACGACTAAACTTGAAAGATGGGGTTTTGGAGTGAAGCCAATCTATCAAGTGAAAACTTAATATCCTTAAATCGGGCCATCCCCCTTAAAGTTCGCCTACAATACCTCAAACATCTTGAGCTCTTATTCAATGTCCCTATTGTTTGGGTAGTATTTTATCTGTAAAATATATCTTATTCTTCCATGGTCTAGTCTATCATTTGCGATCAAATTGAAGAAATTTCATATTTTGTGAAAATGTGCCAGGCAGTGCCACTTTAAGTGGCCTCTGAATGCAGAATAAGGCCAATCCCTTTGCATTTCTCAGGGAAAGATTAAACTAAAAATCTAAAAATATTTGTGCACGAAACATCTTTTATTGAAACACATTTGTTGGTTTGTTGCCTGCCTTAGGTGCGGAGCATGCATCCACTTCCACAGAGTCCCATTCAAGCCACAACTTCAATGTGTATTTTGAAATACAGCCTGTCTCAAAAAAAAAAAAAAAAAAGTGGTACAATCGAAAAAAAAATTGGTTAAATATGAAATTTTCCAAAAAAGTCATTGTACTTGACACAATATTAAAGAACAAAGAACAGGCCTTTCCAATGGTATTGTTTCATCTTATTTGCTTTTTGTCAATCAGCGAGATAATCAATTTAGTGCCAATATACCACTGATTTGTGCCACTTTTATGCATGGGCAGCGTTGCTTCGCCCAGTTTGCCATGCTGTCATGAAGCTCCACAAAAGTTGCAACTTGACAAACGAAACAAAATACACAGATTAAGTAAACAAAAGAAGTGTTTTATCGACACAAGTTTTAATAGTCAACATTTCAATGTAATATTTTCTTTTCAATAAATAATTAAACAATACCAAATTATTTATTGCCACGTCAATGAAATGGAACTTTGAAAATTTATGTACAAAAATGTATCTGTCTAAAATCATGACCAGGAAGGAATGTAATTGCAACCAAAATAAAACACTCTTAATCCAAAGAAATGGTTAACACTATTTGCACATCTTTGTGCCATTTTTACGAATTGTTGAAGTCAATAAAATGGGAGGTTGGAAGCAAATATGAAAGGTTGGTAGGGAATTTGCATTTCATGATACTCAAGACCATTAAAAAACTCTCTCCTCCAGGTGGCTCTACCCCGGCGGAACGCTCATGGTTCTCTTCTACAAACAAACAGCTATGTCGAATTGTTATTACTTTATCTTAAAGCCAGAACTTAATGATAATAATTCCACCATTAAGTAACGGTTTTCATATCTTTTAGAGTTTCTTTATGAAGTTAATTCCTTTTTAAAAGAATTTTTTTTTAATTTAGTAGTTTAAATTTCAACTATGTTTAACAAATTCGTTCACAGTTTTCACTCAACCAGAAAGTGGCACAAACTCGATTTTTGTGTTCCGCAGTAAACTGGAGTTATCTCTCGATTGAAAAAGCAATGAGCTGACTGAAACAAAAAATCCTGAAAGCCAGGGTCCTTTTATCTTTAATGTGATGTACAAAACTAACTTTACATTGAGATATAATATTGAAAAAATTAGGTTTTTGATTGTACCATTTTTTTAGACAGGCTGTAATGACCAAAATGGCCCCAGTGCATGCCAAAGGAGGGGGCAATTTACCCCATAATTATTTTCTCCTCCCCCTCCACCCCCCCCCCCCCCACAAGAAAAAGAAAAATGTCAAATTTAGGGCCCAAAATCAGCGATTTGGAGCTAAAAGTCACAAAAATTTGGGGCCAAAATTGGTTAAAATCTGACTTTTGATGGTTTTCCCCAATTTCAATTTTGCTTCCCAAAATTTTGCTTTTCCCTCGGGTTGACCCCCCAAAAAGAGGTCTGGCACCGCCATTAAAATGGTCATCTATTATAGAACCCTTTCAGGTTTACCATGATCTGCCAGACCAAGGCTGGTAGTACAGGTAATGGGTGATGGAGGCCACGGTATGATGATGTATGTGCTTAGAATGCGAAATGCAAGCTGAAAAGAAAAATAACAGGGTTTCACGTATGTCAGTTAAAACCTAAGTTTTGAAATTGCCTGCTGTCTATTGGCCCCGAGAGAAGAATAGGATTTTCGTGTGCATGACAGAAAATACTACATTTTTTATGCCTGACATGGGCACATTCTTCTGCGAAAGTTCCTTCCCCAAATTTGAGGTGAAAGGTCAGATGAAGATGAAAAAAAGGGCACACAGCATGGAGTCCCGGCATGGAGTCAGAGAGAATTTACCATTATAAGTGAAGTTTTGCAAATGGAGTTCAAAAATAAAAAATTCTTTATAAATAAAAATAAATCCCCCAGATTACCTATAGCGATTTATACATTAAGTATCAAAGCGCTCCCCTTTACATTATTCACGCTGTCACAGGATAATCACATTTTTCACATATAGAAATTTGGCAGTCAATAACGGCGCACAGTAGATAACCCCTAAACAGCTCCCAATTGTACATCCTGGGTGCCTCGAAGTGAGACAAGCGAGATAAAGTGTCTTGCCCAGGGACACAACTCGTTGGCAACCCCCCTTTTTTCTCTTTAGACCCCTTTTTGTCGTTCATCTCTTCTCCATACTGGCCTCGCGATGGCCACGTTATTATATCCACTCACCATTCCCACCACTCCCTATATTGACCCTCACCTCGCATGACCTGCCGCTCTTTTTCCCCTCATACTGTACACAATCTTTTCCAGCCTCTTGCAAAAAACGTGCTAACTTTGAAATAACTTATGACCCTTTATGAACTCCTATTAAGAATACATCATAGGCCCGGGGGGGGTGGGCCCCTGGTCATGAGCAACCCATGCGACAAACCGCGTTTTCTTTGGGGTGAGGATCAGAAAGTACCCCAAACAAGTAATTTGATCGGTCTTCAAAAGCATATGGCAAGTGTAAAAAGTTCTACCCTGATAACAAGTTGGCCTAGTGGTGATCCTCTGTGACACTTGGTACATGCCTTTCTATGATATGAAATTGTTTTGCGTAGGCTGTACTGAAAACTACTTACACACAATGAGCTGAATACGATACAAAATCGGGTTTCCAAATTGCGACCTAACACATAGTTCAAAGTCCGCAGTTCAGTAATGTAAAGTAACGGCTTTGTTTCCAGATTTCAGTGTTTTGCTACCCTTTTCATGTTAAGGATGTATGCGGTTCCCATCTTGAAAAACTGACCCTTTTAAAGCATTTCTTGGTTGCGCCATGATCATGATATCACCTTGTCAATGACCAGTGACCCCCAGGGTCATAAGTTAATACATGTTTGAAATTTTACCAAGTTATATTAACCCCCTAGAATATTACAGGGGGTCTCACTATGGTTTTTTTTTGGGCCAGACGGGGGGAGTGTGGCTGGATGTTTGTAATTCACTACCATACCCCGAAAATGAATCAGTTGTTACCCATCCTTATACCTTGAACCCCCCATCTATACCTGTGACATAACTAAGCTACCCTTCTATATACCCAATGTGCATAGCCAGGGGTGCGGAGGGAGTGCTGCAACCCGGGTCTAAAAGGTTAAAAAAGAGGAAAAGAAGGATAAGGCTTTGAAATAAGGCTAAAATTGCAACAAAAAAATGCATATTTTAAGGGGCTTTACCCCAGGACCCACACAGGGTCTGCACCCGGAAAACTGCAAAGGGGCTCTAAGTGGACCCCCTGGCCTAGACTCCCTGAACTGTGGTTTGGATTGTCCCAAGGATCCACACCCTAGGGGGTCTGCAATGATCTGGCAACACGCATGATAACCTGTGTTATGACATCTTCCAAGTTATGAATTGTTCAAAAGGGGCACCCCCAAAATAACATTATTATGGAAGCCAGACTTTGCTTTGGTGGAGGTGGTTTTGGCCAAAGCCCCAGAATCTGAGAGAAAACTCATTGCATAGATGTAATGTAAAATGTTATTTGAGCCATTCTGAAAGCACTTTTTTCACACTTGTGGTTTGCATGCTTTATATCCAAGGCTTGAAATGAGCAGGGGCTGGGAGAAAATTCACCACCTGCTAAAAAGGCCAAAATGCCACTGGTTCCGAAACAAAACTGTGTACATTTTTGTACATATGTATAGACCATAGGCCGTAAAACATGTAGAAAAACGGGCATGTACAAAAACTTGGCCCATGAAAACATGGCCTTTGGCCCATTTGGCCTGAAAATAACATATGCTTGTCACATTTTGTCCCCACATTTTTTTTTTGCTTCTTTTCGCAGTGTCTTTTATTATTTCCCCTGTACAAATGATAAGCCTGATTTTAACGGTTGGAACATTTCATAATACTATAGGAAATCCTTGACAATTGATTGTGATATATATTAAAACCCTGAATTCAACACTTATGCTGCAGACGGAAATATTGGCTCTTGCTTTTTAAAAAATGGAAAACGGTATGTTTCTAGAGTGTATACTTGTGAGTTACCCACTTAAATTTTGTTCACAGGATCATTAAAGGGAAATCAGGTTAGGTGTGTCATTGGTAAGACAATTATACTACACTCTCTGATTATGTTAGCTGGTACCGGTAGGGCTATAGCAGGCTAGCAGCTAACATAAATGTGGTTTCTTTATGACAAGGGCTTCCTTACACATGCTGATATATCCTAAATGCTTGGGCTGGTGTCGTCAGCCAAACTTGGACAGAAGAGAACCACTGACACAAGCCTCATGGGAGCTTTACAGTTTTTTGTCTGTGGTCATCTAGGCCAAATAAAAGGCCATCTATGAAAAAATTCAAAAATTTCTTCTTTGAGCTGCAAATCTTAGGCTATAAAAATCCAGATAGATTCCATCATGATGAGATCCTTTGGTAGAAGCTGCATTTGCAGTATTCATAGATTGGGCCCACACTACTGTTAAAAGGGTATCTCTGAAAATATTAATAATGCATTTAGGCTTCTTTACTCTATAACTCAGAAAACAAATTCCTTGATGTAACTCCCCTGAAGTTAGGCCAGGAGTATTGCAACTCTTGGCCTTTTGTACCCTCTCAGTCATAATTGACATCTATTGTTCTTCTGGAAACATCTGACGTTCATTACCCAACAATACAAACAATGTTGGTCGTGTACCTTTTGGGAAACACAAGTGCACCACTGCAGGTTGCCTTATGTTTAAGCTCAAGAATCCCAGTAGGCTTAGGAGAGAAAAGCTAGTTAGGCCAGGTTTATAATAGGATTCTTGAGCTATCTCTGCATACTTCAGAGCAGAGGTGCTGCACAAAAACTTAGCTGTTATTTCAGACCAATTGGCCAATAGGCCAATGGGCCAGGCCATGTTTTGTACATGGCCCGTTAAAAACACCAGACATTTTCCGGATGTGAGATCCTTATTGCACAGACTTGTTTAAATCT
>JAMKCH010018385.1:0-24187 GCA_023653785.1 Ophioderma brevispina
CTCATCACATATGATGGGATCCCATGGTGCCCATATGACAGAATTTTTGGCAGTCCAATTGAATTTCAACTTTTCAATTGAGGTCCAATTTTAAAGAGACGTGAGGAGATTTCCAGAAGAAGCACCCCAAATTTTTCTTGAACCCCGGTTTTTACATATTTTGCAATGCTTTACATGTATTAGATCACCACCTGAAGTGAATAAGCCGAATACGCCGTCTTTATGTAATAAGACATGATTTAGTAGTTTCTGTCGTGCAACACGACAGAAATCCAAGCATGGTTTTCTATTGGAACGATTACGATAGCAAGTTCAAGTTCAACACAAGGTCGTTTGCGGTTTCTTTTGCACCTATTTATCCAATAACCGTCGAAACGTTTCTCGGTAGATGTCTACACCGATCCAGTGAAATTTGATAGAAATTCGTATCCTAAAAAATCATGTCACTTTTAATGAGAACCCGTCCAACGAATAATATTAAACATTCTAGACTATAAAATAATTATTGACCACATATCGAGTGGTTTTCATAGAAAAATGGCATTATATAACCCTACAATGAATTCGAACCATCTATTCCTGACCATGTGCTATCTTCAAAATCGCGCTAGTGTATATGCGATACGACCGGCAACGTTTAGGTCATAATGCCATAGGAAATACGCATTCTAAGCATCATGTGTTAAGATGTATGACGCTACTTTGCTGTCCGTCTCGCATAACACAAATACATTCCATTACAGTAGCGCGAATTTCCAATAGCGCATGGTCAGACAAAATGCTTTTAAATTCGTTTTATGTTTAGTATAATTCCATTTTCGCCATGAAACCACCTGCCATATGTGTTCCAATAATTGTTTTTTATAGGCGTATTGTGGTAGTTATTCTTATACAGTCTCCTTTAAACAAAATTTTTTATTTTTTGTTTACTTTCATACACTTTACTCTCTTCCGATCTATTGCTAAGTGGTCCTGTTAGCTATGCCGACGGCCCACAAAAATCCATCACATGCAGGCAGTCTCGTCTCATCTTCGCACATCTGAAACATCACCTCATACACAAGCTTACACCAATGGAACATCCCTTAAGGCAGTTTAAATTCCACCAGGCTTATACTTTATTATCCTTAACCCACACATTTATGTTAACATTCAAGGTATAACATGAATTGATTCTATATTATTTCCAAATTTGGGGGGGGGTTTTATTTGCTAATCATGCTGGTTTCCCCCCTTCAATATGGTCACTCTGGGTCATGGTTAAAAAATATTGACAAAATGCCCACAAGGCATATCATTCAAGTTCGGTAATTTCAAATACAAAGGTTTCTTACTACCACCACATTTCATCAACACACTAATTCCCTCTACTCTGTTTTACATTCAAAAGGATATTGTCCCACGACTGTGAGATTCTGACATGTGACAAAACTAGAATAAAATGATATAAAGAGTTACAGTTTAACACTTGATTTGATTAGGGGATCCCAAAGGAGTTTTCTCCTCTTCTGCAAATGTAGTTTAACCCCCAGATCTCTATGGGTATCGGGGGGGCAATAGATGCACTATAACAAGAATTTATGACCTTTGAACATCGCCTGCATGGCAAGAACTCCTGCAATGCATATGTTTTATTTTTTACAGGAGACATAGCTCGCTTTATGTTTTCCTACTAAGTAGTTTTCAAAATGTTGTCCACCACTGAAATTTGTCCAAAAAAATAAAGAATTTGCCTAATGTTACCACTTGTGTCACTCTGATTGTTTTACTTAAATCTTCCAGTATATCCTGTACCAGCAGGAATTCAACAAACTGAGACAACGAATAAGCAACTTACCCAAATAACTTTCCATAACATTAATGGTTTTTTTTTTTTATACATGTAGCAAGCAAATGCATGAAAATGAAAGACCTGCCTCTCCAGGTTAAAACCATGACTGCATGCATGGATGCATGCATCTTCTATGACAAACGTGCTTTACTTGAGGATTTTCACATTGTTATACTTGCCCTCACTTAATCAAGTTATTAGTATTGTATTGCTATGGAAGAGTTGTGCTTTGGTCAAATCCTTACGTCACTAAGCTGAAACAAGAGTATTGTAAACCGGCATTTTGTGAAAGAACATGGGGATCCTGACCTTTCAATGTCTATGCACACGGCAGTACCACTATACTGGGTAGGTTGGTTGGTGTGTTTGGGAACATTTGTGTTCCAGGAGAAAAGAGCCAGGACTTGTAGATCATTATACCATTAAAAATTGTGAGTTCGAGCCCCACTGTGGTCAACATGTTTTTGTCCCACTGGGGCAGATAATTAATCTCAATTGCCTCATCGACCCAAGCAAATCTGGGGACTGTTATGGGAATATACAGCTACGTGGCTATAGGCTTGTGGCGCTTATCAGGCCTGTCTTTGAGCAGCCACCCAGATGAGATCGAATGATTGTGATGCGTTTCTTGCAGGTGGCGTAATAATAATAATGTCAACCATGCTTTGAGCCGGTTTACGGGGGATTAAGCGGCTATATACAAAACTGGTTATTACTATTATTATTTTGGAAGCTAGTGTTAATGTAAAGAGATGTGATATTGGAATTGGGGTTATAGGTTACTATTACAATTTATGTTTAGGATTTACAGTGTTTCAGTAGAGCTCGTTAAGCATAGCATTATGAACAGCTAAACCCTGATTACAATGGCCAAAATTCTTAATATAAAATGGCAGCTATTGAAATATCTTGATGTTTATTTTTATTAAAAATTTCTGTTTTGAAAAATTTTTTAGGTTTTTTCTTTTTTTAATTTTTGAAAAATTACCGATTGCGGCTTAAAGTGACGGAGGAAGATTTTTTTTAGGATATGTAAAATTTCTCTCAACTTTCCCTGTATTCGGTTGTATACCACCTACCGAGAACGTTGGAAGGTTTATTGGACATTCTTTTTCAGAGGGCGGGGCTTGAAGCAAACACGCAATATCGTGGTTGTTGCCTATATTATATGAGACGATATTAGATAGTGCGTCGCCGCGCGAGTGTTTACGCGCGCGTGTATAAGGTTAAGCAGTGCACGCAGGTAGTGTGGGTGGTTAATTTTTACAGCGGGGGAATATTTTTGTTTTTTTAAACTAAATATTGAAATAAAACTATTGTCGGTTGATTATGATTAAAACAACCAAAACTAATAAGAATGGAATAAAAGATAGGATTTGTTGTTTTATTTTTTTTTTTTTTTTTTTTTTTTTTTTTTTTTTTTTCTATTAATATCGTGTCATATTGGAGGGCAGTCCAATATTTTTATCGTAGTGGATACCGGCGGCGGCATCCACTACTCAAATATTGGATACCATCCAATAGACACGATATTAGATAGGACAAAACAACAAATCCATCTTTATTCTCTAAAAACAGTTTGCAAAAGAAAACGATGCAAACCCGTTTTGAACTGCTGCTATTTCGTAATCGTTTCCATAGAACATGATTGGCTTAGGTCGGCAAGACAGAAACTATTAAATCCGCCTCTTAGTACATAAAGACGGGTTATTCGGCTTATTCACTTAAGGTATGATTAAAACATGTAGTTCCAAATATGTAAAAACCTAGGTTCGAGAAATTGGGGCGTTCTTTCTGGAAATCTCATCATGTCTCTTTCAGTTAAACCAGATGCTTGAGATTCCTAATTTAAGGCGACTCAGAGATTTCCCGTGAGGCACACATTTTTTTCAAACAAATGTGTTTTTGCCTATGCATAATGCTTTGTCCATATCCTAATCACTGTGTGAAATAAAATAAGCTCAAATCGGAAGTCTTTCATATAGAAAATCAATGTTATAAAATTCCGGATCCAGATTTTTCGTTTTATACACGGTATCCTATGGCACCTTGAGGGTGTGAGTAATATTAACGCATGAAACGAAAAATCCGATTTCATCTCTAACTTGGGAATTAAGGCATTTTAGGTGGCTATCTTAGTTCTAGTGACTATTTTTAATTACACATAAAGAAATAAATTATATTTCAAAATCTCTGAATCAGCCTTTAAACAGTCTTTTGCTATTGAAGTTAATAGGCTATATAGTGGAAATTGTTGTTTGTTTTACACCTTGTTTTGATGATCCAATTCTTGCAATTCGCAATTACGGTTATGCACAAACGGTTGCCTTTTCATGTTGTTCATCATAAAAAATTTACATCCAGAGCCCGCGTAACAAAAATATTACACAAGATCCGTCTGTTATCCCTTAGTGTCAATAACTGGTCTATAGCACTATGCGATGCACCCTAGGAAGGACAATTTATGATAAACCCTTTTCTTTCTATCAATCACACACAGCTGTTCTGAAAGTTCTCATTTATATGACAACGGGAAAAAAAATTAAAAAAAAAATTACAACCGGCGGACACACTTTGACAACATATGTGAAGTATTTTGAGGCATACAGGGTGAGCGCGAGTCAAAAAAGTACATCCAAATGAGGGATTTTTTTATGAAGAAACATTAATGGAATTTACCAAATTAATCATGTTTAGATAGTCTGTTTAATCAGCTTTCAAAATCATTTTACATTTTAAAATCGAGGGAGCATTCAAAGGCTACGATTATTTTTGTGAAGGTATCCATTATCTGCCCCGAACAAATTGAACACTGACTGTACACACAAAAGACTCATTACTAACTCATTATACGCAGCTGCGGGTTCAAAAATAAATAATGTTGATTCTAACGCCGTATTCAAATGCTACGCAGGGACAAACTTGTGTTGAAGATATAATGTTTAGAATACTTAAGATTTAATGGAAAAAACAGGATATATTTATAAATGGAAAATTTAGTGCTTTCTCTGTTAATTCCAGCCTATATTTGAAAATTTTACAGTGGAAATCAAGCAAGTTGAAAAAGAATGCTGAAATTCTTACTTAAAGTTCTAAATATATTCATTAATATATTTTGATATCTGGTTCATTTTACAGTCTTACCCAACGATGTAACCAGACCTTTTCATTTGGGTGGGGGGCAACAGGGATGGCAACCATAAACTTTGGGGGCCTCAATAAAACCATTTTGCAAAAGTGAACACGGTTAATATGTCATACTAGAATTTATTACTTTTTTCTGATGGTATATTGGGGCCAGGAGGGGGCAAAGATATTGAGTGCGGATCCCAATCTTACCCTCCCTCCCAGGCCCTCATCACAGTGCTTACGATCACTAGGTTCCCGAATTTATTCAAATGTTAGATAAGGGAGGTAGCTGTAAATACAAAGATGAACTAACCAAGAGTACTCTTTGCTCTAGCGTGTAACTTGTCCGGTCTTTCACATTGGGTACTGCACTTCTTGCCAGCTGTAACTTTCGATGAACGCGGTTAATCAATTTTAATGCCGTAATTTTTATGTGAGTGCTAACAAAACAGGAATGTACTACAAAAAGAAAAGAGAATATATGAATAGCACAGGGGTTTCCATGAAAAACCGCTCAATTGGTTTGTATTTTTTTGACTCACCCTGTATATGGCAAGATTCCTACAATGGATTTTCTGATTTTACGGAGGTAATAGCTCTTGCATGTCCCTACTATATCATTTGTCAAAATTGTGTCGCCATGCTTAAATTGCTCTAAAAATAACAGAGACATATTTGCATGGGGTCAAACAGCTGTGCACACCAACGTCTTGGTTGAGCGTTTCAACATAATAATCTCACTTATTTATCACAAACGGACTTGCAAGGGTAAACGCTGCCATTTATTGCAAAATGTTGAGAATTCTATCTTATTATCTTCATCATCTTATGATTCTATTACACATAAACATTGGTTGCAATATCTAACAGGGGCAGCAAATTCACTTGCCGAATCATATTTCAACAAATTTGGGATAAAGCTGTAGCCTTGTCAATTAAAAAAAATATGCTAGTGTTTCAAGGATAAGTAAAGGTGCATTTTCCTTGATCCTAGCCACCTCCTTTGCTTATGTCACTAGATAGCCCCTGAGAAAAGTTAATTCCAAAATGTCAGCTGATTTCTTGAGGCGTTTTGAGTTATGAGCAAATGTGTATATAACGGTGCCACATATACTACGTATTGTAATTCTGTCTGTTTACGGACAGAAAATACAGTTCGAATTCTTCAGAAGTAGATAGAATTTGCACGTAAGATTAGGCACAATTGCTAAATTAGGACCAATCGGTCAGATGATATAAAAATCTCACCTTTTTTAGTAAGCGGGGGGGGGGGGGGGGCAAGGCAGTGGATCATGTGATGAATGGACCTTTTAACAACATCTGTCACATACTAAATTATAAGCTGTAGCGTGAGATTGTTTAGAAACTAATTAAACTCTACATAGCCTGAAATGTTTGTGTCTGGTATCATCACCAATTTTTTGTAAGGAACCAGATACTTTTGTTTGGGTGTGTTGGGTTCTTTGAATCAACTTGTGCTCTATCAAACCAACTGCCAATATTAAAGGTGCGTGTTCTGATCGTCTTTGGACCCCCATGTGATTTACCGGAAGTAGTATCGATTTGATATCATGATTGAAAGCCACTATTTTCTCATTGTCGTCCTGAAATTTGAGCCCTCAAAATCCATTCATTCGCAAGATCATTAAACAAAAACCGCCGTTTTTGTGGTTTAACATCAAATATTAGAACAGTAGTGAATAGGGCTTGGCAACCATGGCATATATTGCGGTCTACCTCAAAAACCGAAGTGTTTCCCACGTACTCGATGGCGTGGATGTGCAAGTGCCAGGCTATCAAATCAAGTAGAGAACACAATACCACTAAATCGGAAAACAAAGCAACCTTTAACAAATGGTACAACTTATCTCGTCAATGCTTGTAAACCAGGAATTGGACAAGTATATTGCCACACCCCAATTTCTAACATTCCAGTTCCAGAGTCGGTGGCTGTTGACATTATGTTCAATCTTAAAGAAATTGCCACCCTAACTGGAGAGGCTATTAGAAAGCACATAAGCAACAAGTGTGTAAGTGAAATAGAAGTTGTCACACCATGATCATTTGGCAGAGAAGAGAAAAAATTATAAGTGTTGTGCAGAAAATGTTAACGAAAATGGGACTCATAACTGAGATATGCAGAATTTAATGTGCCCCACCAGCGCCATCAGTTAACACAGGAGTTCATGGCGCGAACACTATCACACGATGCTGCTAATAACATATAACCAGAGCATCAATGATGCAGAAGCCTATCAAGTGATCGTATTCAAAGAGGACAATTTTGTTTGTGACAACCTTACTTTACGTACAATGGAAAATACTATGATAAACAATTAAATTGGTATAAAAAATGTTGGTAATTAAGAACACGGTAGTTCTCAAATCACAAGTCTTGCCCCTCTTTGTGACTAACAAAATATGTAACATTGTATGATGGGGTTAAAAGGTCATATAAGGGTCAATGGGTGTCATCTCTGAACACACCCCATGAGTCAGGGCTTTTCTGACCAAGCTAGGCTTCACTCGGCTCAATTTTTAGGCAGAAGAGAAACACAAAATGATATAAAGTTTACCAAAACTGCCAAAATGGCACACATGAGTTGACCCAATCTACACAGGTTGCTATATGCTAATCCACCAAAGGCACAAAGTTCAGTGGTTGTTGTAATTGTACATAAATTGGACATGAACTTGACATTATGTGATCTGGGTTCATAATCATCCCCAAACCCATTAAATAATGGTGAATGAAGTACTGACTGTGCCAAGGGAATTGAGATTGTAATAGCTTATTGGGTCTGTTAACACCCCAGATATGGGGTGCAACCGCGGAATTGGGACCATAAGATAGGGTCACAAGTCAGCGGTTGAGTGAATCTTCTAGCTGAATTTGGTTTC
Source organism: Ophioderma brevispina (assembly GCA_023653785.1). Taxonomy (NCBI): domain Eukaryota; kingdom Metazoa; phylum Echinodermata; class Ophiuroidea; order Amphilepidida; family Ophiodermatidae; genus Ophioderma; species Ophioderma brevispina. The sequence continues at coordinate 7,862 of JAMKCH010018385.1, forward strand.
AATGCATGTGACCTTTGAATCCAATCTGTTAAACTGATTGCTATGGATTTTGGGGCGTGGATCTTCTGACCAAGATTGGTGATTAGAGCAATTTATCTGTGACACAAAAACCTAAATTTAAGAGATTTTCAAAGAATGCCCTTAAAGCAAGTGTATAAAGTCTTGTGCATTCCGGTTTGTGTGTGTGTGGGGGGGGGGGGGTTCCACATGGACCCCCCCCTGAAAACCACCTTTGGCAGTGGATTTTTTTAAACAAAACTCCTGGTTAATGATGGGGTAAATCAACACAACCAATACATGTAACGGGGAAAAATGAAAATCAGGTTGTACGATTCAAAAATGGGTCCAAAAACCGATTTTGCAACGCACGCACCCAAAAAAGAACACCACTTTCCTGAAAGACTTTTCCATAAATTGGTTATAATAGGGAAATCATCAATACATTACATTGCTGAATTTTGTTTTTAAAAATTAAAAAGGTAACTTCAGTAAGATTTAAGGGGCCAAAACAACTTTGAATATGCACGCCAAAATAATAGCATAATAACGCATTGGCGATGTGAATTTTGCACCAAATATCGGCAACTGTATTTCGGCAATTGCATACAAATTGGGCAAAAATGATAGAAAATAAAAAATGGCACACAAAAAAACAAAAAGGTTGGTTCCACATGGACGGCCCCCATACACTGAATGTGTAATGTGCCCAAACGGTGACCACCCTATATGAACTTGGAACAAGGGTTTCATCGACCTTAATTTGGTTGGAAATTGGCTCAAGAGCTTGGGCAGGAGAGAAACAAATACAACACTTTTAATCAACATTGACCGGACAGACTACAAACAACAGACACAACACACACTACACACATACAAATGGGTTTCTTGGTCTGCTTTGAGCAACAGATTTGTCAATTGTTAATCTTATTTTTGACATTGATTTACAACACACACAAACAGGTAGGCACACAACATACACACATGATGACAGACAGAGATGGGCACAGAAAGCATAGATATGGGACACACATACACGGAACAGACACATACACACCCGAACCCACACGCAAAGACATCCCGAATTTATTTTAAATGAGACAGAATAATTGGATTTTTACAAGGGTAGAGGATATTATACTATGAGCCGTCAACTTAGTGTCAAATTCTATTGTAGGGGTGCATGTAATGGCGTTTATATAGAAAATAAACAGTTTACTTCTGTATAAAATCTACAACATTTTTTTTTTTTAACTACTAAATGTACAGAAAGTTACATTACTATTAATGCTAAACTATTTAAACACTAGTACTAGCATGTACTAATAGTTACTACTAGTTACCACTTATCTGTACAATGACCAGAGCTGCAGAGGTACTGAGTGTGTTACACCAAACAGACATGGGATGTGTCCTGCCTCAGTCTGTGCCACTAGCTAAACATGCCAGGCACACTGACAAACACAAATAAAGGTCAAAATTAGACTGCAAATCGCATCAAGGCTAGCATTATTAACATAAAGCAGCTAGGACAAGTGAGGCTGCTTGCAAAAAATGCTACTAATTGTCACTTGGAAATCAGGGCAACAATGCAAAAAAGTACCAAACAAACATTGAATCCAAATTCAAAAATTGTAACAAGACAAGAAACCAGCAATTTCAATACTTGCAGAAATCTGTGATTTTCACCAAGAAGTTGAACAAGATACAACAGACTAGTTTCGATGCTAGTGGCTGCCCTTGACAGAAAATCTTCTAATTGATGGAAAAGCCTATCTATTGATAGGCTGAAAAACACATTTGGATACAGTACATTTACTTTAAATTTTGCAATGCAAATTCTCTATTTGAAATATTAAAAGAGGGATGGGCCAAATTCCTAAAAAAAAATTCAACTTGATTAAATGAGCTTGACCCCCCAATACCCCATCTGTAAGCTTAATGCCAAAAATCAGTATGGTTTGATATGAGAGCTAAAAGGCAATTTGTAAATCCATATAAACGTGTAAATTAAGATGGTCAATCAAAATGGGGTTTTCTTATCTATTACCTATCCAAAACCTAAACACCTTAGTCCTATTTGATTTTCACGGGTGAATGAGAAAAAAAAGAGTGAGCTTAGCTTTATTCAGACACCAAAATTGTTTACTACTTGCAGTAAAGTCCCAGATCCTGAGGATGGAGCTATTAGCAATCGGCCCATGGACCTCTAACATTGGGATGTTTTGAAGCCCAATATTTCCTACTAGTTCAAGTATAAACATCAGGACTATCAGGGATCTTGATGTATTGATCTTTCTGTTTAGCATTCTCCTGAAGAGTTAAGCTTGGTGTAATTCTATTGCTCTTGGACTCAATATTTAGCAAGATGTTGTAGTTTTTACATAGCAAGAGCCAGAAGTGGGGAGGAAACCAGCCAAGTAATGGGCAGAAGGATCTGCATTCCAGAGGGGAGGGGCCCTTCCTACCCCATACGGTCCCATCTTTTGTATGTCTGCACTTCGCTCAAGTACGCACAATTAAATATTTGGTGAAGTCTCGTGGGTTTATAGTTGACAATGAGGCATTAGAATGTGCAAAACTGGATCAGTATATATTACCAGTCATGGGCCCTAGAGGGTCAAAAGCAACTACTGTTTATAACAAACATCCAGGAAAGGGCATTTTCCAAAAGGAACACTATTCATTAAAGGCAAATGACATGAATTCTCGCATTAAACCATTATTACACCTCTTTATTCAATTATTATGTGCTGTTCTTACTGTTATAATTGGACTGAGGACTCGCATTACATGGGATTAACAATAGGTTTTGTGGACTGGTGTAGCACTAAAGAGTTGCATTTATGATCCACTTTCAATGAACAAATATTGAGAATTATTTAGGGGAGGCTTTGTTATGAAATTATCAGGTAAAATTTAGACACATGGGAAACTTCTAATTCAACTCAATCTCACTCACTCTAATGATGGCATCAGTCAGCTGATCGTTTGACTTACAATCCGTCAATGGGAACCACAAAACAAGTGTCCTAAAGCCAGCAAGGACAGAAGGAACGTCATGTAAAGCAGACAGACGGATGCTAGCTTGATTGTGTAGGGCTTACTACAAGCACTGTCTTGTAAGTTGATCAAAGTCAACACACACCTCCCTTACCAAAAAAACCAAATAGGATGAGTTGCAACTTTAAAGGTGACTGCTGCTTGCTGCAACAAGAGGCATGAACAACGAGATGTCACATTATCAGGTGTCCCCTAAAAAAATGATGAAAGTGTGATTTTTGCCGCGATGTAAAGATTTCCATCAAAAATAATCCCCACTGAAAAGATTAAGCTGAAACATGTTTCTGGCACAGAAATTTGAAATTTCTAATTGGTTGTTAGGAGCAAATACGGAAGTTCAGCCTTGTTTTATATTGAAAGATAAGCAAATCAGAATCACCTTTTTTCTATCTTAAGGCATTCTGTAGCCAAATACAAGGTAAGAATCTATTAAGTTCTAGTCTATATGAACTTACTATTCGGACACAATATTTGGTGCCCTCCCAAAAATTCTTGTTGCACCTTTAAACCCTGGTGTACCACTATACTTTGTCGGTTCGAGTGTGGGGTGATGTATAGCGCGCTTTGCATTGCTCTAGCGTTTGGGATACGCCGCCTTTGTTCGTGTGCGTAAATGCTGCAATTTCCAAGGTCGGCGCATGCGTTGGCTCGGGTGCAAAACCTAACCCGCGCAGTGATGTCACCCACAAACTTGAGACCGAACAAAGAGTTAGCACACACTATTTCAAGACAAGAAACTAGAATTTGGCGGTTCTCGGCTTTGTGCCTCACTATATTCAAAGAATATACTGTGGGCTGCCAATCAGAAAGAATATGAAAGGAGCTCATTAATATGCAAATATTTTTATTAATGTCAACAATTTGAATGGTATACTCGTGTCCACCCACTACCAAAATACCACGTGCTATCAAATCGACTTTGCGTTCTAGTCAGGTCACTTTTTGTAAAATTGTTGACTATAGCCATCCATAGATCACACAGCTACAACACAAATGCTTTAAGTGTGCCTCCAGCTATGCTGGCAATCCACAAAAAAACGCTCTCTAAAACTAAACCTCAAGTCAGGGCTTAATCTATGAAATAAGTTGATGTGCAGGGCAAGCGTCCCTGAGTTCAAATCTAAGTGGGTGTGAAATAACCACTGACTTGCTGGGATTTAAATTAGCCTTTTATCACGGTTTGGGGATTATTTATCAATTTGTGTGAGTCCGCCCTCTATGGACCGCTCACAGTTCAGTCGTAATCAAAGCCTTTCGCAAATCTTTCCCTTTTCTTTGTTACTCTTTGTTTCCGGTGATATTTCTTCTGAAACTATAGCGATCGTTGATTGGTCACTGATGATGTCACGTTCGCTTAAAAATATTTCCTAGAATACGAGTTTATTGGAACTGTTCAATAACCATTCAATTATTGGGTTTTTGGTAACCGATTCAAAACACAGCGAATACCGGGGCAATACAGCCAGGAGCCCTGATGCAGGCATTACAGTCTACCTGGGAGGTAAAATGGCGAACACTTTTGCTGCTGTGAAAACGCACGGTGAAATTCATGGTGGAATTACATGCATCGTTTTGTCAGATGGTCACTGTGTAGATGTGAGATCACGCGGTGTACATGGTGTGTTGTAGGATTATTCGAGCTCGCTACAAGTACGGCGGTAATGTGACTGAATATGACCATCATGAGGGTATTTGAAGCTACGGCTAGTGTACTGATGTGATTCGTTAATAGGTGAATTTTTAAAGTCATTGTAGTGAACGGATGTGTATTTTACACGTTAGTTTCATTGCATCGTTCAAGCCATGGTTCGGCCGACCGAAAGTAGCCTTAAATGTGCAGTAATAGTAATAGGGCCTGTCAAGGACATGGTAAGTTCCCGAAGTAAGTTCATGTCTAGACTAGGATGTATGGTCCCCTAAATTCTCGGCTTGAATTTGTGAACTGGACTTCATTGCTGGCTTGAATTTTGGGATATTCGCCACACGTCACATTTGCGTGGCATGGTGATACGCGGGTCAGGATTCATCATTTCAATTTAATGTTCAAAATCACGTCATTCATGTCTGTGAGTGGCACTTTTGACTGGTCACTGGTCCAAATATTTGATTAAAATGACTGTATGCCCTAGTCTTAGTCTAATATTCAGTGTGTTTGTGCAGGGGGAGGTGGGAATAACTTTATAGCCTTACTGGGGAAATTTTATTTTGCCAGGACTGGGATACACAGCCATTGCCATGCATCTCACCATTTTTCCGTTACGGATCACTCGCACTGCAAGCTGTCAAGAGAACTTCGTCGATTTTGCTTGGCATCTATGCGAATTGGCGTGCAAAAATCGATATGGTAATTTTGACGGGCGACGTCATTGATATTGGCAAGTATCTGAAAAACGGTTTTTGTACGATGAAATGGGCAGGTGATACGATGACGACTACTTGGATTGACCACTTATACTTGCACGGAAATACAATTGCGCAAAGACGACCTAGCTCCGTGGCTCCGCCGTCGGCGTTCGCACACGACTTCGGCGCGTTCGCGGTTTGGTGGATATAAATGCGAGGCGTATTTGACAAAGACTAGGATTTAATTAGGTTCTCAACCATTCTGGATGTTATTGGTAAAGATATGTAAATAAAGTCAAAGTTTCCAATCTACCTCAATGGTGTCATGTGAATTAAGCAAAGTAATGCAAAGGGCACGTGTGGTCCAGTGGATGAGCGATGTCCCGCAATCCAAAGGTAGTGGGTTCGAGTCCCACTGTGCCAACGGGTTTGTTGTTGCCCTTGAGTTAGGCACTTTACCTTAATTACTCCTCTCCCCCCAGGTGTAAAAATGGGGGTACCGGCATTATTCCATGTTGGGAGAGGTAACAGACTCGCTGTTGAGGAAGGTGTTTTGTAGCGATCCCCCTCCAGCAAAATTATATGGTGGAGTATGGCCCAATCGCTCGAAAGAGATGATGGCACTACGGTCCGTAGTTACACAGGGGGGGGGGGGGGGGGGTCCCGGCCCCCCCCCCCTTTACCTTTACCTCAATGAAAGCAACCTGTCTTTAATTAGAGCCATCAAGTTCTATGCCTACTATATACAGGGGGTTCTCACTTTTGTTTGGGTAGGGCTGGTGTTTGAAACACTACCCCAAAATATACCAAAAAATGACAGATTGCTACCCGCCTTATGCCTGCTTGGTGGAGGTTTTTTGGGCGAAGCCCAAGAGCTTGAGAGAAAACTAACTATTAAAATGTTTTTGACCATTCTGCAGCATATTTTTCCCACTTGGGTTTGTAGCACCGCTTCATACTTGATGTGCCTTGGAAAACACTTGCAACAGAAAGAAATGCAACTTCTCATATACAATTTGCAAGAATTGCAGGGCCTTGATCATATGCCCAAAATGCTGAAAAGGCAACCCTTCTCGGCCGCACATCCCGCCATAACACCTTTCCATAAGAACCCGGGACGTACATGGCCCCAACTTGCATTCAGTTCATAAGAGTTAGCTTGTTAACCTGACTGTCCCTATTCATACTAGTCAATTAGGGGCCCCAAACAAGCCTGGAAGAAAAAATCTTGTAGTTGGGAACATTAATGGCCTGGTAGTTGAAAAGTTATCAGAACATTCACTTAAAGATCTATTCAAATTAAAGGTGCGTATTTTGATCATTCTTTGGGACCCTTGGGCCACCAAGATATAAACAAAAAAAAATGGTGATTTTTAATGGTTAAACCATCAAGATCAGCACAGTATTGAATAGGGCCTTGAATCTGCATTATTGCTTCTACCATCAAAACTGCCGTTTGTTTTCCACCGGTACATACGGCGTATGTGGCAAGTGTCAGGCTCTCATGATCAAGTAGAGAACACAATAGACCTAAAGGAAAACACGCACCTTAAAAAATGTTGGCATTAGGGTTATGTAGGTGATGGCCAATGAAGCACAGAAACAGTCTATGTTGTAATTGGATGGTGGCGGCACCTTTAAGATCAAGCAAAAATTGGTATCAGGGTGTAAGTGGACATACATTAATTTCCTGAAAATCGATTCAAGACCTTGCTCCAGCGGCCAAACGCATGTGGCCATGACGAACGTTTATGCGGACTGTCCAAACAACAAGCTACAGAAGGGCCTACTCAAGTAAAATGTGCTGAAATGACATCACCCAAGTCCACAATATTTGTCAATTTGTTATTTTTTTTTGACATTCCGGATTCTTTTTTTTTGTTTAATATGGCTAAATTTCTGGAAATACAGAATTTCCGGAAGTTTTACATCCCTGTGGTATTGTCCTATTTCTCCCATGTTATTGCTCTAACTTCTGTGACAAAAGAACTTAACAACTTAATTTAGTGGCAAAAAATATTCACCAAAGCCACCCCCAAAAGAAAAAAAATGGTTTTCTAAAATGATGAATTTAATCAATTTGTAGGGGGGAACGAGGGCGAATGATCTTGTGGAATTGAAGGCATTTGTTTAATTTTTTCTTATTCTTGTACACAATAGGTAAATAAATGTTCAAACCACAGGTAAATTTTGGTCTTGTTGCAAAATTGGGAACTTTAGCTTTATGAACACCCTTAGCGACCTTCTAAGTTAGCAGTGTATGGGCTGAATTGTTGTATGCATTTCCTGAAAAAACAAGGGGAACTATAAAATTAACTACTATGGAATTCATTTTCATAATGAGCTCTTAAAATTTCTGTTGTATTAACCAAAAACAAATGGCAGCAATTTATTCCTTACTTGTTATCAGCCGAGATATATATATCCAAGCACTATTTTTTCCAACCTGTAACTTTATCAGTAAGGGAAAAATTGTTATCTCAGAAACCAGCGGAAATAGCATGAGAAGCTGATTCAAAGCAAACAACCCTATACAACTTCCCATTTCTTAATATTGTTTAGTTGTAAGAAGAAAATAATTCAGCATTAAGTGTAATTCTCATAAAGGGGAGGGCAATTTGCAATCTGCAATTTCAGGGAGGGCATGTACACAGCAATAGCATTTGGTTTGAAAAGGTAGCAACTGTTTTGAGATAATATTGGTTTGGAGGGCCAAAGTAATCAGAATGATGATATTGGATTTAAAGATTAGACTCTGACACAGTCTGATTGGCTCATAGGCATATTGTCTGATGAAGATGATTGTTCTTTCCAAGTATGTTTGTCGATAAGTATATACATTTCTTTATCATTATGACGCTTAGTGAAAATCTGGCCCTGGCTTGGCTGCTGATACCTGACCTAATCAAAGAAGTACAAGGGTTAACTACCGCAGAAACTAGAGCACCAATGGTAAAATGGCTCTACAACAAGAATGTAGATAGCTGAACTTAAATGAAAATAATAAATTCAGTTTAATAATGCACAAACCTGTTCCAGCCCCATTAACCAATCACGAATTGGGTATCCGTGTGATATATATCGATGTCAGAATTTCTCAGACAAGCCGAACGCATGCCATATATATGCCAATTAAATCGCGTTAGGCGCCGCTCCCGACCATTACAATTCGTGTGACGTTGTTAAGAAAGCAACTTATTTGTGCTTACGGGTTGGCGCAAAAAAAAAAAAAACACACGCTCGCGTACCAAATTTGCCCAAGAAATTCTGACAGCGATCATAGGCACCCACAAATCAGAGATAAAACCTGGATGAATAGAACAGATTTAAGGGAAGAGGGTCTGATTTTATGAGGTAGGAGAGCCAGAGTACCTAATGAAACCTATAGAGTATTGATGATTGCTGATTGAGTGATTCCAGTTCCCCAGAATGTACTGTTGTATTTGCTTGAAGACAAACACATATGCAGGCATGATGTTGCATGTCACAGCAAAAGTTTTCATGGCAGTAGATACAAAGCAGACACAAATTACCTACCTACTAGACATTGACAGGCCAAGGATTCCAGTATTTTTGCCACATAGAGGGATAGTATACAGAGTGGCATGCCAACACCATTGTGGAGTAGTTACCTGGTTATACCGGCTCCCAGCACATAAAAGTATTGTCATGGCCAATTTTTTTTAATAGATATTTCTGGCATATGTTTGCATTTTTTATAAAATGTGACACTGGGTATCAGGGTTTTGACAAATGTCTGATTCACAGTCTGTAATGATTTCCTAAAAAAATGACAAAAAAAATTTGCTAAACGAGAGCACACGATGTTAATTGCTCTCATATGTCCCATATCCAAATGGCAGGTCATAACTGTGGCATAGTACATGGTTAGCTGTATGTGTCTACTCTGGTACTGTTACACCAATATCACTTTCTCTCCACCTAAGGTGGGAACTACAGGGTTAGTTTGTAGCAGATCAGCTACGTATATTGGTGTAATGTCATCAGGGCATTTGCACTGCCATTCTGGGGAATTAATAATCAATCAATTAAAAATATTACTCAGAGTCATGGCCCCATGAGGCTTGAACCCACACCTTATAGTGAACGACAAGGGATTTTGCTGCTTCCCAAATCATCCTCCCAATTATCCCTGAAAATCACATTACAATATTCCTCAAAGATTATTAAGCAACTTTAGGCCACCTCTTTCTGACTCCTAATTGAAATCAATCAAACCATTTGTCTCTTTTGTCCCATTTGAAAATAAACCACATGAAAAACATTAGATTGGAGAAGAACGTCTTCAGGGATTAGGAAAAAATATTGTCCCCCACAAGAAAAAAAAATCCAAATCAAGACAAAAGCAAATAAAAAAAAAGGAAATCTACATAAACCAAGCAATGATTTCAAATGACCTCTTGTATGAGTGTGTTGTGTTTGAGCAGTTTTCTTGCTTTCAATATCCTAACATTGAAGCTTGTAAGTACAGTTTCCTTCTTCTTCCACAGCAAACATGAGTTTGCTCTACCTCCTGAATTGAGAGAGAAACATTAGGCAGTAAGTGGATCAGGATGAAATGTTATTAGGTAAAGAAGAGATGATATATGTAAGGTTTGAAAGTTGTACATTTTAATTTATTTAAAACAAAAGAATTTAAATTACTGTTAATGGAAATTACATATAGAGTATGTGGAAATGTATTATAATTAATAATAATATGAAGTTTCATCTATACTGCATATTTTTTAAGAATGTACAAATATCAATAACAAGACAATATGCTAACATTGTATTGGTTTACGGACAGCTTCTTTAGTACTGGGGATGGAGAGCCTTATCGTGCATACAAAAGTTAAATGCGTTTCTATCAGGTGCGTCAGTAAAAAAATACAAAGTATATTTCATCTCCTGTTACATTTCCCATAAAATACTTCAGCAGTATTTGCTCTGATTTGAGCCTTGATGTGCGTAAAACAAAAATAGGGAATTGGCTGAACCCTCATGGCTGATCATCACCCATGACAACAGCCCAGGTTTCAAAGTGTGGCGGCAGATCCACAGATTTTCTATTATAACACTAGATAGCATACGCCCGTGTTGAAGAATAGGGGCCACCGTAAACCGTGTTTTGGAAATATAAATATTCATACGGTCATCCATTCGAAACCGCACGCGTACGCGAATGAGCCGTACTGTTGGCTGGAAACGGTACATCGTTTCTTTGCAACTGATGAATATATGATAAATTGGTAAACACGCTTGGAAAATCAGGGAATATATGAATGAAATTGGTAACAACCAGCTATGGAAATAAGGACGTACTGCGGAAAAGATGGTTTACGATTTGAGCTGGCGTTCGCTATCTAGTGTATAAATAGAATCAGTGCTCAGATCACACAAGCTCCCCCTCCCTTTTACATGTCATGATGGCTGCTGCGTTAGCCATCACTTTGACAGCGAGTATAGATATACACAATGCAACAATTCAACTATTTTCTCAAATGGAGAAGTGGTTCTTTAAAGGTGGATAACCCAGTCAAAAAACCGTTGGTATCAGCACGAAAAGAAAGTTCATATTTTTCATACCTCAGTGAAATTAAGGCCCAGGAAACTTTTGCTTTTCATTTATGAACAAAAAAAATATCCCAAATGTGGTTTACCACATTAATTAACACACAAAGTGTTTCCTAGGAGCCTTTAATACATGTTTTTGTTTCATTCCAAACAGTTGGATCGATTTAACTAAAAACTGTATAGTAATCAGATGTTTTTTGGCGATTCTGCTGATTGTGAGGGGAAGCATCATATGGAAAAATTGGACTGATCAGGTCACCCACTTCCTTTCTTGGTCGCATTTCACTCATATTTGTAAGCATTTTTTGTCTCAGACATCTTATTGGTCATAACAACACAAACCACTTCCGTTCTTAAATGAGACTCAGTATATGGTGAGTGAGCGAGCAAGCAGAGAGCAAGCGAGAGTGTGTATGTATAATACCTGTGGTGCTTCCTTTTGTCGTGCTGTTGTAATCTTGAACTTTTCCTCTTGTTACTATAATTGGTATTTATTGTGTGAAAGTTGTTGTGGCTGTCATGGCACCCTGGCAAGCAAAAGAGAAAACAATGTGTAAAATATGCATCCACTAGTGACTCAAATACACTAAAATTAACCAATACACCAATTCAAGTGCCCATTGAACACACTGTTAATTATGGGTGACATTGAGCTGTCATGTGTTCATATGATTTTCCCATGTTTAAGAAGTGAGGTGTATGAATTTATCAGACCAAAACTTTTCTTCAAAGTAAGGCATAACAAATATTAACTTTTACATTTTTGCAAGCCCCTCTCAGAAATTTCATGCCCATTTTCATCAACTTCAAAAAAACAAAAACATTTTTCTAAATAAAGCAGATTTAAGGCAAAAAAGGCCTATTAATGACTGAACAACTGAAGTCCCAGGGCTAAACTCGTAGCCAGGGAAATAATTAAGGGCTCATGACTCATAAACTAATCACATAATCTGTGAGAGGTATCAGTCTTTTCCTGATAACTTGAAAGACAGGATAGATGCATGCATGCCCATAATGCCTCTCTCCTCCCAAAAATCTCAGCAAGTTGAGTTCAAAGCAGTTCATTTCAGATGTACTTCCAGAAATTTTCCACACTTCACTTTTCACAAATGAAAGTATTATCTATTAACAATTTGAATTAACACAATTGTCATTGATATGAGATGATGTAACATGGATACAGTGTGTGCACCGAGTTGTTAAAATAATGCCATCATCTGTGTGCAATGACAGGCTAGATACATAGCGGATGCTAAAAACAATACATTTACAACATTCACCCAAAATGGGGTCACCATTTCCCAATACACAAGTTTGGTGAATGTATTAAATGAAGTATACAAATTGCCAATCAATCTTCAACCAATCACCTACTTTACTCTCGCCTACCTCAGGTTCTTGCTCCAGCATCTTGACGTCTACCAGAGACTGAACAGTTTTGTTGAGTTCTTTCTCATTTAGCTGTGTGTTTTCACTGATTTCCCCATACTGCATTGAGTTCTGGTTATTAAACAGCAACAAGATGGCCATCTGAAATGTTGTTACTGTCACTATGTAGGGTTTCTTCAGATAATTCAGTTTGAGCTCACCTGGGAATAGTAAAATCAATCAGTCAAACTTAGAGCAACACAAAGAAATAAAGTCACTTGGGTGATATTAGCAATGTTGTGAAAGTAAAAAAGGTTTGTATAAAAGGGTACTCCCAAATCGAGAAAAACGCAGGCTAGCACTTTTATTTAAAGGTCCATGGCCCGATCGCTAATAGCCTCGTCCCCAGAAGCCTCAGATTTTACCGGAAGTGGTCAACATTTTGATATCAGAAGAAAGCTACTATTTTTGTCATTTACCCTGTGAAATCTTGGGGCAAAAAGATACTTGGTTTGGAAGTTATGAGCGAAAATGTGACTCATTTTGGTCGACCAATATTAGTTTACACAGTAACCTATGTGGCTTACAAAATCACGTTTTTAACTCTCACAGCAAAACGGATTGAAATATCGGCGCCAAACTTTGCAGATGGGGTTTAGGGGTGAAGGCCAATCTATCAAGATGAAAACTTCATATCCTTAAATCGGGCCATCCCCCTTTAAGTAGAAAAAAATAGAAAAAAAATATCAATAACACATTTTTGAGTTATTCATTGCACTATCTAGGATCAAGTACAAATTTCAGAAAATTTTATTTTGGGGAAAATGGATTTTTCTTTAAAAAAATTGTTTACACAATCTCTATAGAGAAAGGGCAATAGAGGGCACTATAATATACAAATCATGACAGGCGAGTGAAACTGTGTACAAATGCCCACAGACGATTTCGATAGTGAGAGCGCCACCCAGAGTCACCGAATTCATGCAGATGATGCATTACATCTTACTCTGACGTAGTTGACCATAGATGACGTATATAACATTTCACCATCACAGCGCCACGTACGACTGATTTCATGCAGTCATGTCTCCACGTTCTTGATCGAGTGTCCTATCCCAATTTCTTTAGGATCCCTGATCATGATCTTTGTGGCCTATATGACAAGTTCTCACAATGAATCTTCCTGAGTTTTACCAGGGTAATAGCTCATGTATTCCTCTACTTATATCACACATTTGTCAAAATTGTTTCCCTATGCTTAATTTCAGGACTCTAATTTAGCACTAAGCCCCGGGCCCATTTCTAGTTGTTAATGTGTCCTTACAAGTAGTTAATTGCCGGTGGTCAGTTTTAAAGGCAAGAAAAAAGGAACTATGCCAAAGCTAGGCTTGTAGGCAAGTCGTTGAAAAAAGGGAAAGAGTTTCCATACGTACCCCCCTTTGAAATTGTAACAGAAACAATCTATAGCCTTGCCTAACAATACCCTAGACCCCAAAATAAAACATACACGTCGCTGTTTTCTCGACCCGCTAAATCCCCCGGGCGGGAGCGGTTTTCAAATTTTTAAATATCAGAACTGCAAATGTCATTACCCTTGATTTTTCTTATTCCGTCAGCGGCATGCATACGTGCATGTAAACGGCACATCCGCCGCATGGCATCGCGCATGTCCCACTCATGTGCAACTTCCGCGCATGCAATCGCACATGCGCGTATGCGCGCATGTGCGTATGTGGGCGCACAGTCTGCGCAATGCATGTGTATTAATGTTGCCACAAACCACTAACCCAAAAACCCCCCTTCAAACCCAAAAATCCCCCTTAAACCCAACAACCCCCCTTAAACCTGACCAACCACCTTAAACCTGACAACCCCCCTTAAACTCGTGCAACCCCATTAAACGCACACACGCCCCCCTTAAGCCCCAGACAACCCCCCTTAAACCGGACACCCCCTTTAAAAACCCGGACACCCACCTTAACCCCAACAACCCCCCTAGCCCAGACAACCCCCCTTAAACCTGACAACCCATTTGCCCACGTCCGCGCAACTCATACGCACATACGCGCATACGCGTGCCGTCTGCGCATGCATACGCCGTATTATGTGCACAAACCCCTTAAACTTAAAACCAAAACCCCCCTTAAACCCAAAAATCCCCTTAACCCCAACAACCCCCCTAACCTGGACAACCCACCTTAAACACTAACCCCGTGCAACCCCCCTTAACCACACAAGCCCCCTAAGCCCAGAAACCTCCCCCCTTAAACCCGGACAACCCCTTTAAGCCCGACAACCCACCTTAAACCCCAACAATAACCCCTAAACCCAACAACCCTTAAAGCTGACAACCCCCCTTAACCCGGACACCCCCCTTAAGCCAACACGCCCCTTAAACCCCGGACCCGCCCCCTTAAACCCTGACCCTTAATTCACACACGACGCGTTAAGGGCGTGTAACACAAGAAAACACACAAAGTTGATTTCCTCACGGCAGCACTTGTGGTTTTGATATCAATTGAGTACGATTCTATGATATTCATGTAATAGACACATTTGTTGATTAAAATTTACGGCAAACTTACAAGTTGGCCTACAAATACCTGGATGTATTTAGCCTCTATCATAAATGTCCCTATATGCTTTTTGGGTATGTTATTTTTTTATGTGTAAAATCTCTCCTATTCTTCACAATGGCAGACTATCATTTGCGAGCAAAGTTGAAAATTTAATATTTTTAAAATGTTCAGTGCCCGCTTTAAATTTGTTTCTAAAACAAAAGACTGGTGTAAAGTGGGCATCTCATTAATTTCCTGAAAATTTATGTCCGGCCCTTGCCCCAGCGGCCAAACGCTTGTGCGCGACGCTAAACCTTTATGTGAGAATCGTCCAATGAAGGCACAGAAGGAGTCAAAGGGGTATATTCCCTCCAAAATGTGGCTATGCTTTAATATGCCGAATAAAACATCACACAAGTCCATAAGTCCAATTCCCATCACCCAAGTACTAATTTTTTTTTTTTAACATTTCCGAAGTCTTCATCCCTGGAAAGATAAATTTGTGTATGGTCAAACAGCTGTGGTGCCCTCACCAACAAACATCTTCAGTGAAAATGCAAACTTATATTTCTCCTTGGCTTTTCCTTCCTGCTATAGCATGGCAACACAAATTTATTGAGTGTTACCTCACGGCAGATAATTCTGATCCTAAGAATCCTAATACAACAGGACTGAGAGATAAATAGTTTACCTGTACAAAGATGATGTAACCATGTTAACTTCCTACCAGGAAGTCTTATCACTGTAAACATTTCCAACTGTGGATTAAATAAAAAATGTCAAAAATCAATATCACAACATCCAAAGTTTTAAAATAAAACTTGGATGTGGCCATATCAAAAGAAACCTTTGTCAGCCCAGGTTTATTTGAGTAATGAGCAACCAATTTGAAAGTTTAGTCCAGCAGCCTATATTAGATTTTGGGGTTGAAAAAGGTTCTCAACCACCATTCTATCTGAATATTTTTTGCCAATTAAACAAATCACAGTACAATACCCTGAACCTTTACTACTTAGTGCTTACTTTCAGAAATTTATATATTTTTTTTAATTTTGAAATTCTTCTAACAGTGTGAGAAAAAAAAACAAAACCTACATTGCGAATAAAAATAATAAAAATAGTTAAGACTTATTTTTGCTCAAATGTTTGCTAGTGGTTATGAAGAGGACAAACCAGCTTTCAGAAAACGTTTATTTGGTGTCATTTGGACTTTCGAGAAGAAGTTATGCCTATTTTGCTGAGAGACGTAAAAATACTGTTTGGCCACTCTGTTTGAAGCCAAACAAAGATTCAAAATCGGTTTACATGCATAGAGTAACATGGTCTTCAGCAGTAATTTGAGTAAAAACACTTAAAAACAACTTATGTTATCACAATAGAAAGTGGGAGAATAATTGATTATAATAATATTATCCCGGAG
>JAMKCH010018386.1:0-23517 GCA_023653785.1 Ophioderma brevispina
ATATTTGCATTAGACGTTGGAATATGTCATGCCAATTTTGCACCTTTTGATTGATGCAATATTTTGTGGACACCAACACCATTCTAGCGGTGCCCGCATAGTTGACTTTGGTTTAGGACAGATATATCTATGAAATTATTGCGGGTTTTATTGGGGGGGGCAAAAGTTGATGTTTTCATTTGATAAATCCAGCAAATGCATCTGAATATGTGGTGCCCAAAAGTAAGGTAGGGCCTAATGGGTGAATTGTTACCATGGGTCTCTTCTCTGCACAACCGGTTTACTGCCTAATTCTGTGTGGGGTGACTATTCAGTACACAATCTAGAAATGTACATTTTAAATATCATGTGAAGCATCATCGGTAGAAATGGCTTTACTTTGTAGAGAATTATCAAGCAACTGGATTTTAATTTCCCCTCTTTAACAGGTTAACAAATGTTTCTTAACAACCATGAAAGTTAAGCTAGCAAAACCGAGAAACATATCGAGAGGAGAACAGAAACCTAGCCATGACTACAAGCGTATCACCGAACAGTTTAAAGAACTACAAAAGAAGTCCAAAGTAAGAAATCATCTGTTATTTAAAAGTAAAGTAGTAAAGTAAGTAAAGTCTCTTGCCGAGCATCTCGGTGCGCGAGTCCCCATATCTCTTTTCCTTAGCGTTTGGGGGCCAGACTCCTCGTATGGGTTGGCTTGGTGGGTTTCTCCATTCCTCCCGCACAGCGAGTCTGTTACTTTCCCAGCATGAATAATGCTATTACCCATTTATACACCTGGTGGAGAGGAGAATTAAGGTAAGTGCCTTACTCAATGCACAACACTTTGGCCGCAGTGGTGACTTCGAACCCACGACCTTGGATTGGGGGCGACAGCTCAAGCCTACTATGACCACATTTATTTAGAGTTGGGTACTATACGCACTGGCACATGGTTAGGTTTAATGATTGGTATGTTTGTATCACAATATTTTGGGGGGGGGGGTTTTTTTGGTCAATTGTTTAATCATTACACTGACTGATTTCCTTTACACAAACCAATGTTGACTGAAATATATGCATTGCCCTTCTGAGAATTGGAATGCCCCAAATACCTATTTTAGCACCCCTAAAAGATAAAATGGTCTCAGCCAGTGACCACCCCACCCAGGTCACACCCTGTAGGCCACGCTCTTCCTCAATTCCGTTTTGGCCGCTTTACCACAGGAGGCGTGTTACCACCGCAGCCTTCTGCTGTCATTAGCAAGAGCAGGCCAAAATTAACTGAGATTTTTGATACTGGCTAGTTGTCGGTCTCATACGGAATAGCCTACTCCTATTCCATAACTATCTGGATATATTGCTGGACTATATACTGGATTTATAGCGCTCAATCGGACGGACTAAACGGAGATTTTTACACCGTCGGAGAGGTCTTATTATGTAGGCGCTTCTTTTTTGCCGCCGGTGCCGTCATGTGATCTGTGTAGCGGGAAAATAAAGGTCAACAAAAGGCAGCCATTGACGCACGTGTTTGCTGCTTTGGATGCCTTTGACAATGTGTAGAGTTTGGTTATGTTTTTTTAGGGGCTTGCTTGCTAACAATGAATATGGATGGTGTGTATTATTTTATATATGTTGTGTATACTTCAGAAAATATGTCAAAAACTGGTGTTTTGAAATTTCTTTAAACCGTTGTTGACTCAGTTACCGAGTTGCTTTTTGTGGCCTGACTTTGCGTACGGAGACCTCCCCGCACGCCTTGTTTATTTTCTGTCCGGTTTTTAATTGAAAATTGCCACGCTATCCATCTAGCAACTCACGCTCACCCCTTCATGGCGCATAATTGCGTACGCTGCCCCGCATCCATTCATGAGTGGAGATACCCATCCTCTTTGTGTCGATCACAGGCGATGTTTTCCCGCACCGACCGTGCGCCTCTTTTTGTATTGGACTGTCTGATGTTCAATGGGCAAACCTTGAACATGGGTACGCCGCTGCGTGTTGCGTACACGGGGAGGGGGTGTAGTCGTGCTCCGTTCCGGGGTTCAAATCAAGTCAGCCGCTGCTGCTCTGGTGCTCCCAAAGGTGGTTAGCTTCGGCTACTCGCGGCTGCTGACGTTGCGGCGTGCGGCCGCCTCCTCAGCGCGCCACCGTCCGCTGGCTCGCCTGGTTCACCCCTAGGGGCTGCTGGTGGCAGGCTAAGCGCGGCCTGCTCTGCCAATCCCCCTAGGGGCTTGGCGGCAGTGGGGGCGCTATCCGTAGTGGTGGAGTGGTGATGTTGATGCCCTGGTCGCCTGGGCTAATCCATCGCCGCTGTTGTCCACACTTAGCGTGTTTCGTCCCGGTGTCTTCGGGCACTATAACCGCGACCACGGTGGCCATTACTCTTTCGGGTATGTTTCGGCAAACCCTGGGCTTTGGCTTCGGTATCACCTTGGCGGGACGCCAGCTTGTGTGCTACGCTCCTTCTGCACCCCGCTAGCTTGCTAGTCATGCAGTGCCGTGGCTCGCATCAGCTGGCGCCCCCACGCCGCTCCGTGCCCTTCGGGTTTGGCGTAGCGAGTGGTTGCTCCGCCGGGATGGCCCCTGCAGATGCCCCAGCTGACTAGGTCGGACTCAGGCCTCTTACGCTGGTACGCCTGCTGCGGTAAACGTGCTGGTTTTCTGGCACCTGTCTCTCCGTGGCAGGTCCGCCTATGGCGGGGTACTCCTGTGGGTCTGCCCCTGCCTCTGGCGTTCCTGCGTGGGGCAGCCTCGTGGCCTACCCCTTCGGGGACACAGTACCCGCCGCAGCTACCCTTTTCAGGTTACGCTGCATCCCCGTACGTGGCTTACCCACCCCAGTCGAGCTGGACTGCTGGGGTAGGACAGTCTTGTATGGTCTTTCGTCCGGGGCTTCCGCTTGCGGGAGCCCCTCCCGGACTATGCCACCCATAACCTCGCCTCCACCCCGTCGTCTGCCCAGCCTTAGTCCACCAGGTTGCTGTTTGGGGCTTCCTTCTGACCCCGTTCGAGCGGGGCAGTGCGCCGCTGCTGCCGCAGTTTGTCTCCTTTCGGGAGGCCATCAAGCTGCGGCGGTACCGCCTTGTACCGTGGGCAGGCAGGGCTGTGGTACCCGTCCACTAACCCTTCGGCTTACTTGCCTGGGACTTGGGGTGTCGTCCCCACGCTTCTCGGCCTGTACCCTCGTCAAGGTTGGGCTGGGGGCAGTCGAACCTTATGGCTCCTCGGCCCAGCCTACGCCCGTTGGCTTGGTCCCCGCGGGAGGCCCTGGTGTCCCCGCCCAGGTGGCGTCGCGTGGCCTTCCGCCTCCATCCGCTCGTACTGTCGCACCGTCCTCTCCGCTCCTACCAGCCGCAGACTTCCGATGGTTCGGAGGACAGCGCTGGCGGGATTGACTTGGGCTCGGAGGAGAGTCATTTGGGTGATACTCCTTCGCAGCCGCCGTCGACGCCCGCGGCAGCTTCGGAGCAGGAGGAGGTGAATTCTCTTCCCGCGTGCACCTCTCACGTGCTGCGCAGGGCAGCTGAGAGTCTCGGCCTGCCTTGGCGCGCCTGATCTCGTGCCGGAGGTGGACAAAAGCTCAATCTGCTTCCCTATCCTCCCCTCCGGAACGCGTCCGGGCGTTGACGCTTCCCCCAGACGTTGGTCTTCTGTGGAGGCGCTCCGGGGAGGTCACACAGAAGCTCTCAACGTACTCAGTGAAAACTTTCGCCAAGTCGTTTAGAACTACCGAAGGGGATTGTCAACTCCGTCCTGAGGACTCCGACCATAGATCTCGACCTAGCATCCAAGTTGCCAACGGGCAAGGCCGCCCCGACTGCATTCTCTCCCTCGCCACCCCTTTGGGAGGGACCAGTTGAGGCAACCTGGGACCTGGCGGTGACCTCTGTTATCAGACTAGGTGCTGTCTCTATGGTCCTCGCCCACGACCAATATCATATCCTCGATGGGCGATGGTGGAGCTTTCTCCTCGAAGCCTCCATGCCTTGACTGTCCTAGCTTCGCTAAGTGACTCGTCAAACGGAGGCTTCAAATGTCTCTGGCGGTCGCCTCGCTTCCTGCACGCGAGAACCCTGATCACTCTGCGTACCCTGAGCTCCGATCTTGCATCTGAGGTCTCTAAGACCAAGCCCGAGTCGCGGTACGTCCTCTTCGGAGGTTCGTTCGGTGACTCACATGCCTTGCTTCAACGGAACGCGTGGAATCGGAGCAAGGCTCGCAAGGAGTCTCAGGCGAAGATCTCCTCCGGGAGATTTTCGGCTAAAAGAAGAAGAAGCCCTCAGCGCTCCTCTTCTTCCAGCCATGCCGCCAGCAGGCGAAGTCGACACCGTCTCAGTAACCCAAGAAGCCCGCAGCCCCGCCCTTCTCATAATCCGGGGCCAGCCATGGGGGAAAGTGAAGAAGCCTTCGTCCTGAGCACGGCGTCCTGCGGGGGTCTCTCCTACGGTCGGGAGCCTTACCACCCCGGGGGCGGCCGCTTAAGTTTCTTCTTATGTGCGGGAGTGGCCAGCCATTTCTCCCGCAACCTTGGGTGCTGGGTGTGGTGGAGCGGGGGGTATCGAATAGAATTTCACCGCGACACCAAAAACCAAAAAAAACCCATCGACTTCCTTGCCGAGACGCTACCCCCGCTTCCGGGGAGCGAGCAACCAAGTTCTTCTGGCCGAGGTCTCGGCTCCCCTGGGGAAGTGGTGCCATTTCCCCGGTCCGACCCCCCTTTTCACCAAGGGTTTGGTTGACGTTCTTCTCTTGCTCCAGAAGACCTTGGATTGGCGTCCCTCCTGACCTAAGCGCTGACTCATTTCCTCAGGACAGGCCTAAGAAGTTCAGGATGGAAAATCTCGCGTCAATCCTGCGCTGTCCTTTGAAGGGGAACTGGTCGCGTCTTTGGATCTGCAAGACGCCTACCCTGCAACGTTCCAGTTGCCAAATCAGACCGTCGCTGGACTTGCGTCCCCCTTCGGACTATCCACCTCTCCCAGGGTCTTCACGATCGGGAACCGGGAAGTGGGCCTTCCTCAGGCGACATGGGGTCAACCTCTGCATGTACCTTGACGACTGGCTAATCTACGGACCGTCGCCACAGGCGACGGCCGAGATGGTCGGTCGAACCATTTCAGGTGGTGCAGAGGTTGGGCTTTATTGTCAACCTCGACAAGTCGAGCCTTACCCCCTCCCAAGACCTTCGGTATCTGGGTGAACGGCTGCAACTGCTTCCTGGCATTGCAGAACGACGGCCGAGCGAGTGGATGTCGTGGTTCAAGCTGTGACTTCCATGGCGTTGCTTTTGCAGGCCCCCGATCTGAGACTGGCTTCGCCTTCAAGGCTTGATGGCCAGTCTCGTCGACCATTGTCCCACTTCGCTTCCATATTAGGCCTGCTACAATTGCCTAGGACGACATTCATGCCGAATCAAGCACCCAGAACTCCCGTCCTGAATCCCCGTCAATGCGGAGATCCGTAGCACCTGGCATGGTGGTCTCCCCGCCACAACCTGCACTCGTGGAATTCTTTTCCGTGGTCATCCTCACGCTCCCTTTTGGCTGAAACAACCTTTGGTTTCGGCGATGGAGATCGTCTGGCGCTCTGCCGCTGGCGTCTACCAATACCGTCCAGATCTAATAACTCTTCCGGACGGAGGGAGCCCCAGTCTGTCGCTGGAGCAGCTAGCGTTGACTGTGTTACCCTTATCTGGCAACGATCTGAGATTCTGGCTTTTCGCATAGGGCTGCCTCGCTCATATACGCGGGAAAGGAATTCCACCATGGACGCTTACTCTAAGCGTCTCGGACCCTACTTCCGCTGATGTGAGTCGACGAGAGGTGTCTCCGATTTGGGCATCTGTAGCCGCGAATCGCTGACTTTCTCACCGCTCGCTTTGATAGCGGACTTGAAACTCTGACTGTTAGAAACTACAAGTCCGCTCATCCTAGCGATCCATAGAGTTTTCGACGACGGATCAACTATCAGTGACGATGGTTAGATCCGTCTCCTTCTAGAGGGGATGTTTCATACATCGACCTCCGACCAGGAAGGCGGTCCCACCCTGGGACCTTAGACTATTTAGTGAAACCCCCGTTCGAACCAATGTCTGAGGCATCACTAAAAAACATGTCACCATTAAGACGGCTTTCCTGGCCGCTCTCGCCTCTTGGAGACGATGCTCGGAGATTCAGAATATCTCGATGTCAGCGTCAGAATTCTCTCTCCTCTCGTTGACAGGTTCAAATTTGTTTCTTTAGGGCCGGATTTTCTGGCCAGAACTAGTCATCCTCATTCCGACACTTAAACCCTTTATCTTACCCCGTATTGCATGTCACTCTTCGTTGCGGGAGGAGCCCCTGTGGTGTCCCGTTCGGAGCCCTTGAGTACTATAAACGTAAAACTAGTCCGCTCAGGGGGCTCGAACGACTCGTTTCTTACACAGCACTCTTCCCCCCACGGGTCCGCGTCCAAAGCGACGATTGCTAGATGGATAGCGCTGTATTAATGATTCAACGCGGTGATAGGAGCGTCCCAAGCTCGAGCCCATTCAGTGTGGTCGTAACATCACGTCGTCATGGGCCTAACACCGCGGAATCAGTATTGCCGACATCTGCGAAGCTATGTCGTGGAGGGCTCTCACAACGTTTCCGTGGGACTACAGAAACGTACAAACCCCCCAAGAGAACGTTGCGAGGGCACTCTTGCAGAAACAACAATGATATCATTATAGATATATAATATCATATCATATTTTATTTCCATTATCATATACAGTATCAAAAAAAATAAAAAGAAACAGATACATACAATGAAATGGAGGAGGTGGACGAAAGGCCAAATAAAGGCCAGAAGATGAACACCCCCTATTTATATATTGCACACTAGTAAACAAAAAAAATACTTAATTGAAACACAAAAAAAAAATATACCAAAATCTCATTAAACACCACACACTTAAAACCCCAAGACCAAACACATGCCCAAAATTATATGTCATAATTTGATAACAAGTTTGATTTACAGGGTTTTAAAAGGCTGAACTGATTTTTTGAGTGCTTATGCCAACGTCGCGACTTCAAAGAAATCGGTCACGATTTTCTAATAGCTTGATCACAAAAGCCGTTTTTAAGTTTGGGAAATTACTATAATCATGAGCATTTCTTGTTGATAATTGGGTATTTCAATATTTAATTTAAGAAAATAATCACTAAGATTTCAGGAAGTTGCATTGTGTAATGTTTGTACATCCAATCTCAATGTTTAATTTATACGTATCAAAAACATTTAATATATAAAGTGAGAAAAAGAGTTGGCCCGGAGTGGCATCTATAAGACTATTTGAAAGAAATAGTTCTGAGAGCCCATTTTTGCAGAGTTTTGTTAAAATCTTGATCTAAATAAGACATACATGTTTTCCCCCATATCAGAACACCATAATTTTTATATGTGGGCAAAACAAGTGTACAGTACAATGTATGCAGTACACGAATAGGTAGAAAATGCTTTAATTTATGAATTACGCCAATATTTCTAGAAATTAATTTTAGATAGAGCAGGAATATGGTATTCCTGATAAGTTTCATCAATGATTATCAAGAAATTTAGTTGTGTTTACCCTGTCAGAGAAACTATCCAGAACAATGTAAGAATTTGTACTAGGTGTGCTTTCACAACTCATGGTCATCCAGTATTGAGTTCCTTTATAAGGTAATTTAGAAAATTGTGTGTTGAGTACAAGTAAAATGTAGTGTGTGTTTTTTACTAGCATTGAATGTGTGTTTGCTTTTTAAACCAGTTGCTTACTTCCTGAAGGTCATTATTATTAGATCCAATTTGGGTATCAAGTTCACGATGAGATAGAGAATAGTGGACATCAGCAAAACAAAATAAAATTCCAATACTGAAGAAGTATTGCTATATATCATTTACATAAAGAATAAAAATTTTTGAAAAGAGAAGGGTCCTAGGATGATCCTTGAGGAAAATCACATGTGAATTCTTTAATCAGAATTCTCGTCTTGGTAACGGACATAAATTGTTTTCTATTTTCTAAGTAGCTCTTAAACAGTAGAACAACTCCCTTAACTCCATAATGTTATAAATTTTATAGAGTAATATACATGATTCATCAGTGTGTGTCAAAAGCCTTGAAAGTCTAAAAAATACACCAATTGTTACATCTCTGTAAAAAGCTTTAATGTTTGTTAACTAGATCTATTATGCCATAAGTTGAGTGATTGGTCGGGAATCACAAATTGCTTTTTATTCAAATTTTATTTGTTTATCAATAAAATCCATACAATCTATTGAAGACCATCTTCAAGCGACTTTGAAAAGCATGGTAAAACGGATACGGGACGGGAATTTGAGAATTTTTAGCGTCTTCTTTTTTATAAAACTGGTACTACTTGGCCAATCTTAAGATTTTAGGAACTATGCCTGTAGAAATAGAAAGATTTAAAGATCAACTCAACGGTTTGCTATTTCACCTCGCTCCCTTTTACAATTAAAAGTTCCAAAATTATCGTGACCAGGACTTTGTTGTTTGATCGAATTTATTTTAATTTTCATGATTTCATCTTCAGCTGTTGGGGTGTAAAAAATACTCTTGTGGATGGGATTCTTAAGATAATTCGAATAATTTTTACTGTTATGTTGTATTTTAGATGCGAGTTGGGGCCACATTGACAAAAAAATCAATTAAAAGATTGCTATATAACCGGATCGGTAAATATGTATCATTGTTTTTGAATTTACTTGTTGTGCTTAGTTTTTTCCACCACCTATGAGAAGCATTTATAGTTTTCCAAGTTTTCTGCATACTGGTTCGTTTGGGATTTGGGGTGGGGGGGGGGGAAATTCATTAAAAAATTACCCACGCTTGGACTTTCGAAATCAGCGTGCAGAGTTATTTCGGTAGGTTTATTATTTCTGGGATCGTATATCATTTGGATTTTGCAAATTACTCTTATAATTTATTTTTAGATTTATGCTTTTCAAAAGCCCTGGTTATCACGGGGAACGTGGAACGTAATTATGTTCTTAACAGTGCCACCTTTTATGGTATACATTCATCATACAGTTAGTTATTTTTGTAAAAAACAGTCCATATTCCTACTGGCATCATAGTAGTCAATACATCTTGCCACTTTACATAAGATTAAACTTGTTTGTCATTTTTCAATATTTTCAGTACTTAATCTCTTTATAAAACGACCTCTTGTTACACGTGGAGGACTCTCATTTAGAATATATAGTCAAGCTAGTAGGCAGATGATACACTTATGTCTGTCAACAAAATAGCAGAATCAATGGAATTTCCAGCCGTTGTATGCATTAGTCAGAAGGTTATCGCTAATGTTGCACTATTCAGTATTTTGGTAGGTTATATATGGATTGGGATAAGTGATGAAGAATAAATGGAAATCTAGGTAATCGTGGGTAGGTTTATGACTATCGTCCTTAAGTAAATCTATATTTGAAATCACCCATGACAAATTCTGCTTTTTCATTAGAAATTTTAAGAAATATAGGCCTTCAATTCGTGAGTGATAAAGTTTTCTATTGCGGGTGTGCTCTATAGATTGTCCCCACTATTATATTATTATCCATTGTTTTCCAATTTCAATAAAGCAGGATTCAAAATTTGAATTTTGCTTGTTAAGGTCGCTTCGTATTTATACTTGATGAATTTGATATTAGACATACAGACCCCACCTTTCTCACGATCAATTGCATTTACATATTCCATATTATATCCTGGCAATCCATAGTATTCATGTGGTTTCTCTTTTAACTGAGTCTCGGATAATCCGATAATAGTAAAATCATGATTTAGTGTTTTAATACATTCTTTCAATTTGTCAAACTTTTGGATAAGCTTCTGATGTTAATGTTTAGGATGGAATACTTGCATTCTCTTTGGAGATATTATTACTGAATTGATCAGGTGTTAGGTATGGACATTTTGGGCATTTGCACTATCATAGGTCTCTTCCGAATCTTTAAATGTACTTTGATAGCGAATAGGATTATTAATGCCTATTCTACATATTTTCCAGCAGATATCAATTGTTTATGTTTTCATTTGAATTGCCAAGAGTATCAATAGCATCATCATTATCGTCACCATTATTTAACCTATCAGTGCTACGCCAATTGAGAAGTCCATTTGTTTCTATCTAGTATTGCAAGCTCTTTGCGTTTAAGTTTAGTACATTTTTTATGGAATATACCTTTACATACTATGGCAGTAATCTTTATGGATTTGTCGTATAGTTTTGGAGCAAAAAAATGACATATATCAAGACAAGGCACAGACATAATCTACAGGAAAAATAAACAAGTTAACACTTAAATATACAAATCTAAAATATCACAACTGTTAATTGCTAGATGCTGTGAGGAATGCAGACAATTTAAATGGGCTAACAAACACAGGGGTATGCAAGACGGTGTCATTAAATAAGTTACAAGTTTTGCAAGTTAGATTAACTGAGAGCAACCAAAATTAAGTTGTGATTAGCACAATGAGTATAATTAATGAGATATCCCTGCTGACAGATGCGTGTAGGTGTATTTTTTGTTTATATACATGTATCTCCATCCACTTAAACAACACTAAATCTATCTACACTATCCATAAAGTCTCCCATCCGGTTGCCGACTGTGACGCTCGCCCCGTAGTATTCCGTTTGTCAGGTGGGCATCTATGTCCCCGATTTTTATGTTAATGCTTTTTAACATTGTTTCTTTATGTGGTGCAGGTCTCGCCTTGGCTGCACTCTGTTGACTGCGCTGAGATATCATGCTCCACCTCGATGAGGTGCTAGTTGGGTGTTGATTGAAATATTCAGTCAACGGGGGTTATTGCATTATTTCAGTCCACATTGATGTAAATGGAAATCAGCGCTTCAGGTAATAGTTTTTTTTTTAGTTAGGAACACATTCGTTTTCATAAATCATTTAACTGAGGCCTGATTTCCTTTCCAATGTTGACTTCCAGGCCAGCCCCACAGGCATGATATGAAAGCGCGTCCGTGTGGCTTGAGCCAAAACGGAATTAAGAAAGAGCTATGGTGACGGTGTGACCTGGGGTCACCGGTCGAGACCATTTTATCTTTTAGGGGTGCTAAAATAGGTATTTTGGGCATTCCACTTCTCATAAGGGAAATGCATATATTTCAGTCAACATTGGAAAGGAAATCAGGCCTCAGTTAAATGATTTTGAAACATAATGTGTTCTAACTAGTATTTGATTTGTTATCATCTCAGTGACAATACAATTTTAAGAAAAGACAATAATGCAAGTAGCCAGGGTGGCGGTTGCGGAGGGACGTAGTACCGGGGGGTAAAAAAAAAGAGAAAAGAAGGAGAGTGACTGAGGCGCACATTGAGAAAAAAAAAATCCCTGTGGCTTCTCCCCCTGATCCCTGCCGTGGGCCTTACGCAGCCCCCGAACCCCTGCCGTCATGGGTGGAATCGTCTCAGGATCCAGACTCCCTGGTAACAGGGGTCCCCAGGGTAGCAGGATCCTGGCTACATGCATGCACATAATGACAATACAGGCATGATTTGGAAGGAAAATATGACCAACACACACCTCTCTCTGATTTTGTACTTAAAAGCTTATATGGTACAAAGCACTGGTTCATTTTAAAGGCACTATCAGTGATCCACTTGAAAAGTGGAAAAAAAATATTTGAAATATAATTTAGGAGTAGCTGACAAGTGAAGGATGAGCCTTAGATTTCTCATTGTGTGTATTTTGTTTGACAAATAGAAAATTGATAAAACCGCCCCTCAATGTGAATTAAACTCTTTATAACAGCCAAACAAAGCCAAAACCATAAAATCTCTTTCCATTAGGTCAAAATTTGTATGGTAACTAGGGACTAGTTCCAAAGAAAGTATATGATTTGTGAGCTCAACGGAAGAGTTATATATGGTGGGGTTCGTTCTCCAGAGGCAGACAACAACCAATGTGCTTAACCTTTCACAACAGTTGCGTTACACACCAGATGCTTAATTGTAGATATGCTGAACATGTAGAACAGGCCAGGCAATTGGCCAATTCGCTGAAATAGTCCGGGGGTATTCAAATATGAAATGGATTATGGATGTGAGGCTGCGCTTCTACATCCAGGGGCATTCGTTTTTCATTTTTTTTTTTTCAGGTGACAGAGGATGTGAAAAATAGGGGTTTGGGTGAGAGAAGCAAGTTGCTTTCAAATGGCTTTTTTCGGATGGCAAATTGACAAAAATTTTCCAAAAAATGGGGTTGGGAATTTTTGCAATTTTGCAAAAGTAGGTTCTTTGGTAAAACGTTTTTCAAAATATGGGTCTTTGGGTGAAACGCTTCTGAAAATGGGGGTCTTAACGCTGCACATAAAGTCAACCTCAAAAATACCACCCGGGAAATAGTATGAAAAACCATCATAGGGAGAAAATCGTTGTGTCGTACATAAGGGAACGTTGGAGGAACGGCCTTAGGATAGCCTCGCTTCAAGGTATAATGTCCTTGATTTTGTTCAATTCCCTGCTTTGAGCACCCCTGTATAGCATTTCCACACTTTTCTCTTGCAGGCATTTTCAAGCTACAGACCCGAAAGTCCATGACATCTGGTGCATGAAGGGAAGAAGTGACAGGTATGGCAGGCAGGGGTTGGAACAAGACCGCATGCACGAAACCGGCAACTGGGAATGGAATGGAAACCACATCAAGATCTGTAAGTAATTGGAATGTTTTCCACAAATAATTGGATGGGGTGGGTGATGTATGCAAAAGGGATTGTCCTTGGATTCACTAATGTGTCAGGCACTTGAGGGAATTTTGAGCCACTCTTGTTTAAATGATGAGCCACTCTTGTGGGAATTTGAGCCACTCTTGTTGGAATTTTGAGCCACTCTTGTTGGAATTGAGAACCGTGTCGGGAAAGTTAAGGTTAATTGGTCAGTTGTGTCCCCAAGGTTCATTGAAATTATATCAGGGCTGAAACTTCACACCTGCCTGCTCTGCAGTAGGTAAATTTCCACTGAGAAAACAAAATGACATAGTAAACCAGCGTGGTTGGTGGAAAATATTTATGTAGCCTAAATCAGTCTTGATGGCCAATCTGGCACAAGTTAGAGAATTTAGCTGTCTTGATAAATAGCAAATAAGACGTAGGTGATGCTAACTTGTTATCGCATTCGAACACTGGTTCTCAAATATGATTCAGCCAGAGGTGGGTACAATATCTGGCTGCTTCACTGAATTCTGCAAGGTCCTTGTCTGTGCATTGTTGCTCCAGCATTAGGCAGACAAAGACATGTTCCATGTCTGTGTGCTCTCTGAACCACAGCAGTGTCCCAACCTGCCTCCAGGCAGCCCACCTCTGCAAGGATACCCCAGATCGGCTGATGCTAACAATATCTTATTATTAGCTTTCTTTGCTATCAAGTTCTACTCAAGTGAAATGATAGGCTGCTAAAACTACTGTGAATTGCACCACTTAACAAAGAAGTATGCAAACAAGAACACTTTCCACTACTTTTACACATTTTAGTTACACCCTTTATCTTTGGATTGAAAACATAAAAACCATGATGGGGTTATGTAGACTACATTTGATAAATTTACACTGTGATTTATGGACCAATTTAACATATGTTATTAACATTGATTCATATATCACCTAACCAAATCCTAGATGACTTTGACCTAAATTTTAGGCTCCTTACCTTTGGACGATTTTTAAGTGACTTATCAAGTGAGAGCCTTTTGCAAAATTGAACAAAAATGGCCAAATTTGATATCAAGATGATCAAAAGTTTTCAAAATCAGGTAGTACTCTGGGTTAAGCATTTTGAATGACATCTGGTGCATGAATGAGGAAGAAGTGAAAGGTCTGGCAGGCAAGGTGTTGGAACAAGACCGCATCGTCACAGAACAGCAACTGGGAATGGAATGGAAACCACATCAAGATCTGTAAGTAATTGGAATGTTTTCCCCAAATAATTGGATGGGGGTGTGTGATGTATGCAAAAGGGATGTCCTTGGATTCACTAATGTGTCAGGCACTTGAGAGAATCTTGAGCCTCTCTTGTGGGAATTTTGAGCCACTCTTGTTTCAATTTTGAGCCTCTCTTGTAGAAATTTTGAGCCTCTGTTGTGGGAATTTTGAGCCTCTGTTGTGGGAATTTTGAGCTTCTCTTGTGGGAATTTTGAGCTTCTCTTGTGGGAATTTTGAGCTTCTCTTGTGGGAATTTTGAGCTTCTCTTGTGGGAATTTTGAGCCATTCTTGCGGGGAAGTTAAGGTTAATTGGTCAGTTGTGTCCCCAAGGTTTATTGAAATTATTGGTGTTTTTAATATTGCAATAAAATGATGATGAATAACAAATATTTCATTAGTTCATTATCACCTAACCAAAGATAGGCAATTTGACTCCTATAGTAGGATTTTTTATTCCTGTCAGTTCATTAAAAGTTTTTGGGGCGTGTCGACGATTCCATTCGTTCTGAGAGGTTGTATACTTTACCCAATCAGTATAATAGAAATGCATGTCACGATACCGGATAAGATTAAGGCCATAATTAAAAAATGTCCCTTGTCTCACGAAGACAATATTACAAAGCAAATGCACTGAATAAATTCCAAACATCAAACTTCACCAAACTCTGAAGCATTCAACATACGAAAATGATACGAGTAAGTAATTATTACTCACCAAAAAAAAAAAAAAAAAAAAAATTGGATGGGGTGTGTGATGTATGCAAAAGGGATGTCCTTGGATTCACTAATGTGTCAGGCACTTGAGGGAATTTTGAGCCACTCTTGTTTAAATGATGAGCCACTCTTGTGGGAATTTGAGCCACTCTTGTTGGAATTTTGAGCCACTCTTGTTGGAATTGAGAACCGTGTCGGGAAAGTTAAGGTTAATTGGTCAGTTGTGTCCCCAAGGTTCATTGAAATTATATCAGGGCTGAAACTTCACACCTGCCTGCTCTGCAGTAGGTAAATTTCCACTGAGAAAACAAAATGACATAGTAAACCAGCGTGGTTGGTGGAAAATATTTATGTAGCCTAAATCAGTCTTGATGGCCAATCTGGCACAAGTTAGAGAATTTAGCTGTCTTGATAAATAGCAAATAAGACGTAGGTGATGCTAACTTGTTATCGCATTCGAACACTGGTTCTCAAATATGATTCAGCCAGAGGTGGGTACAATATCTGGCTGCTTCACTGAATTCTGCAAGGTCCTTGTCTGTGCATTGTTGCTCCAGCATTAGGCAGACAAAGACATGTTCCATGTCTGTGTGCTCTCTGAACCACAGCAGTGTCCCAACCTGCCTCCAGGCAGCCCACCTCTGCAAGGACCCCAGAATCGGCTTGATCTAACCATATCTTATATGATAGCTTTCTTTGCTATCAATTCTACTCAAGTGGAAATGATAGTCTTTGCTAAACTAACTGTAATTGCACACCACTCTTAAGCAAAGAAGGGGGTAGCAAACAAGAACACTTTCCACTACTTTTTACAACATTGTAGTTGTAGACCCTGTATCTTTGGATTGAAAACATAAAAACCATGATGGGGTTATGTAGACTACATTTGATAAATTTACACTGTGATTTATGGACCAATTTAACATATGTTATTAACATTGATTCATATATCACCTAACCAAATCCTAGATGACTTTGACCTAAATTTTAGGCTCCTTACCTTTGGACGATTTTTAAGTGACTTATCAAGTGAGAGCCTTTTGCAAAATTGAACAAAAATGGCCAAATTTGATATCAAGATGATCAAAAGTTTTTCAAAATCAGGTAGTACTCTGGGTTAAGCATTTTGAATGACCATCTTTGAAATTCAAAGGGAAAGCATGTGATGAAATTACACAAGGAATCTTGAACTTGTACACATCTTATAGTTAATTATTTTTATTGTAGGAGTTTCATGGAGAACGTTGGTCCGCTTACAACAGACAGAAGCAAAAAGAAAGTGGTCTCTGCCCATGAGGTCCTTCAGGAAGTCATGTCTTCAACTGGTGGTAGCATAAAAGATGACACAGGGAGTGAGGCTGGGTCACTACGTAGTCAAAAATCGGCCTCACAACAAGGGGAGGGAGATGGGCAAAAGGAAGAGCAGGTGGAAGAAGAAGGTGGAGAACCCGGCAAGATGTCGGTGAAGACGATTAAGAGAGTGCTGGAATTATTATGTGATGAGTCTGTAAGTGGGGATTAGCTAAGTCTGGGATTAAACTGGAGAGTAATGTTTCTATTCTAATGAAATGCACAACAAGTGACAAATCAAAACAGGAATGTGATTTTGTTTTTTAAATGTTTTTGAGTGGTAACAAAATAAAAAGCACAGAAATACAAGACCTTTATACTTTCCGAAATGCAGTACTGCCGAGGGGGGGGGGGAGGGAGAAGGGGTTAATTGATCTGAGGTCCTACTGGTGGGACCGTAAAACATTTTGAACCACAACCTGGTCTTCGGTGGCTGTATGAATGCAATTGTTGATAAGTATAGAAGGGGCCCATAACTCCAAGGTTCCCCGAGGTTCCCAATCTCTCTTGGCTTCCCTGCTAATGAAACATGATCACTTGCTCCCAATGGTTTACATGATTTTATTCTGTTCATGCAAGAAAGGAAATACAACATGGTGGAAAGAAGTGGACTTAACCAAAGGGGCAGTGTGAGACAAGTTGACTTCACCAAGTATGAAGTCCAAATATAAAGTGCAAGGACATGTGCCCTATCTGATCCACTCTGACCAATTTTCGGAATTCATTAAGACGGTTCATATGGAGAAGTAAATGATTGGGGTGTAGTCATGATGATATTGGCATATTATGCTGACTCTATATTAAGGAGCATATGTGATGCATAAGAACGATTGTGACACGGTGTTGGATTGATTCATTTTACAGGCAGGTGTGGTGAATTTTTGGTTAGAATATTACTTGCAATTGCAGGGCAATACGTTAGGTAGATTATTTTGGGGGCGGTGTACTTTGAAAAAGTTACCTTTTTCGGTAAAGCTGGACCTATACCCACCTAGATACTTTGAAGTCTCATCATCATGGATATGTTTCGGTTGAAATCAGTGATATTAGTGCGGGGAGATTCAGAACACCTGCGGAAATTGGAAATGATCTGGTAGGCGACTTTTAACTTGACATGTTAAGCCAATGAATGGGACATGGAAGAGGCTCCAATCATCATGTATCTATCAAATGGACTCAAATAATACTAGTGCAACGCATTACATCAATTTCTCAAAACATGCATCGACCGCGTGTGGACTAACCGTGTCTTGAATTGTATACAACCATGGTGTCATAAACATTTCCATTGAGTGATCAGATGCTGGTTTACGCAATTAGAAAACAGAGGCTTGCATAAGGGACAACCCTGCCAATATTAAAGCAAGTTCATACCGCTCTTTTTGATTCAGACGACTTTTAATGATTTAACACAAATTCCAGGGGTACAATTGAGGCAGATGATCCTGACTTGGCCTGGAGTATCTTTGAAGGCCCCTTTTTAGCCCTGTTTTGATAGCCATGGCCCCCCCCCCCCCCCCAACCACTTTAAACAAATTACGGATCCATCACAAACCACCAACCTGGTTTGATGATGAGGTAAGCCATCTCAGGAAAAGAACTTCAGGGCTAAATCACCGGGGCTCATAAAAGTAGGTCTGAGAAGGAATGGGAAAGCTTACAGAGCAACAAGAAATATAGGTCACACAATTTAGATACCAGGCTAAAGAGGGGAAGATTTTGAGCTTATAAATAAGGGACAGCTGGTACATAAGATTCTCGAACCTATGGAAAACCATTTTAAAAACTGTGGATCCCTGATTATCAGCATAAACAATAAGTAGTTTAACAGTCCAATAATGTTGTTTGTAAATGATGCTGACATAATTGTCAATGAGTTTAACGAATTTTCTCTAACATAGGTAAAAATCTTGCTGAAGCTATCCAGGCGGGGACCCAGTACTTGAAGATGAGCCTCCCGGGGATGTGCAATACTGGGAGCAAGAGGATTCAAATTCACCGGATTACAGAAGAGGATGTGTGTACACTTCTAAAAAACCTTGATGGAGGTATTAAAGCCACCGACTTGACACTCCAGTCTAAGCTTCTCAAGGTGGGTCATCATTATCTGGCCAAACCTCTGGCGTATATTATGAACCTTATTCTGGCAACTGGTTGTTGTTCCCTCTGCATGGAAAGTAAGTCGAGTTTCCTATCTTCAAGGAAGGGACCCCACCATGAGCTACCAGAAGTATACGACCATTTATGTTTTCAGCATGCATGAAAATTTGAAAAAGTAGTGCCACACTCAATTGTACGCGTCATTGATGCATGCAAATAACATTTTGTCTTGCAAACAATCAGGGTTCAGGTTTCAAGATTCCACTCAAACGTGTCTTTTGATGTTTATGATTATCGGCTTGATAATGAGCTCGGGTTTTTTACAGGTGCGGTTTTGTTTTTTTTTTTAGACCTAAAAAAGGCCTTGACACAGTCCAGCATGATGTTCTCATTAATAAGCTTGAGGCTATTGGAATGCTTGGCCCCTGGAACTGATGGTTTTCGTCATATTTAAATGATCGCTTCCAAATACAAAAAATAGTGATCATTAGCTTCAACCACGACTCCTGTGAAACTTGGGTACCAACAGGGGTCAATACTTGGCCCCTACTTTTTTAAACAATATATATTAATGACTCTTCAAACCCATCGTATGGAGTCCTGAATCTAAGGTGTAGTTGTATGCTGGAGGACACAGCAATTTTTGTTAGAGGTAAAACAGTAGGGGATGATAAATAGAATACTAATCTGAGCTAAATTCATGTCTTCCAATTGGCTACAGAAAAAACTTTTACTTTGAATGTTAAAAAAAACTAAACACAATGCGTTTGCTACCAATATCAAACAGGCCACATCTAATGGGCCCTTGAAAGTTTACATTTAAAAATGATCCATTAGAAAATGTCCACAGTTTTAAATACCTTTGGATATGGCTGGACCCTTCTTTAATGGACAACTAATAGTGAACAATGGTTTCCAAAATTAATAAACGTATTGCTGCTCAGGCGCATCGTTAATGTCATTCCTCAACAGACCCTTATCTTACTTTTTACGGACCCACGAAGTACTTCGTGTGTCTATACTATTGGGGTTTGAAGCCAAATGGTTCGTTAACTTGCGGTTTCTCTTAATGATTGTCTTGAAATTTGACTGTGGGTTTGGATGACGTGGGAAATTAATGCAGCGTTTTCGTTTGGTGACCAATGAGGGTTGTGAAAGCCAGTTTAGGGTCTAAACAAACAATTGGTTGAATTTGGTTTCGGACGTGTCCATACAGCTCCTTTTTGGTATTGGTCCCTGTAATGGCTATGAAAACAGCTTGGGAATAGCAAATGTCAATCACTTTTAGCCTCTGGCAAGCCTTTCCCTTATCACTTGTCCTTAGTTCTGCTGTCAATCAGGTGCTTGCAATTGTGTTTGTTTTAAACTGATTAGGGTCCACACCCCCTTGCAAGGACACAGCATTCTTTGGTATTTCCCCAGGCTCAACACCTTTCTGTTCAGATAGCCGATAGTACATAGTTTTCCACTGGACTACATATGGGTAACATTTCTGCACGACTATTTTGACAAATGGTTTATATTTCCTCAGCATGTAAATGTTTTTTTTTCCTGATAAGCCAATGCATGCCACCCAATCGATTTGACCAACTTAGTGAACTGCTCATTAATATTCTTCTGGTCAGTCAGTATTATACATATCCCCTCTACCCACCCCCCAGTAAAAATCATTCTTTCTCAATTTAAAATAACTTGCAATTTCCCCTATCCACAACCTTTCCTCTGCGTGTGTGTTTTGGTGTGTGTGTGTGGTGTGTGTGTGTATGCTAGGGGGCATGTGTGTGTGTGTGTCTGTGTCGGTGTTTCTATTTCTGTATGCCGTCATGTGCCAAAGAAATATCAGTAGCTTCCCACAAGGTACATTGCTTCCATTGAGTTTTTGTACGGGGAGATTTCATGTGAATCCTTATGGATGAAACACTCTTAAAAAATGCAATTTGATCAGTACTGTCCACTTATTATTTGGGCCATGGTTTCATCACTAACGATTCACATCAGTACCTGAAAACCTCCATTCGAGGCATGCTTGGTGGGAAGATACCCGAAATCTTCTCTTGTCTGTGCCCGTCTCGCTGGCTGTCATGGTTTGTAGCTAGGTGTGTGTCTACATGTATGTGTGTTTGTAAACAATGTCAAAATACCTATTTGAACAATGTATTAACACTATTAACAATTGGTCAGTCAGCTATTCTAATATCCTCTTACCCATAAAAATAATTTCTTTCTCAATTTAAAAATAACTGTCTGGCATTTTTCCCTGATCCGCTAACCTTCCTTTGTGTGTGTGTGTTTTTTGCGTGCGTGTGTATGTGTGTGTGAATTGCTGTGTACATACATGTACATGTGTGTGTGTAGCGGTGCTGAAAGTATTTACCCACGGTGTAGTCTGTAATGTCTTTTTCCTCATCATTTGAGGAAGGAGGCACCCTCAAGGTTATAGTTTTAAAATTGATCAAAGGGCATGTAAATGGTACCCCAGAACTTCATTCCAAATATCAGCCAACTATGTCAAGCATTGTGATTTCCAAGACTATTTTGTTTTCTGAAAATGATTTTTTAACGGGAATGGAATTTCACATCATCTAGGAAGAGCGTCCTCAAGGGTTAAGCTTAAAAAATTAAAGGGGCATTATGCAGGTTAATTAATGGAGTTCGATGAGTTAGGGTGTATAAGCTTTTGGTTTCGCGGTAAATGTTGGTGAAATAATGGATGAGGTTCATAACATGAGTCTGTTTTTAAGTTATTGTTGGTGCCGTACTAATTTTTTGAAAAAAATTGTTTGATTTTTTTATGGGGAATGTACTTTTGCATCATTTGAGGAAAAACACCCTCAACTTGAATTAGTTGCTGTGACGTCAGGAACTTAGTCAAATGGAAAAGTTTTTTCATGTTTAACGCCATTAACATGTTTTTTCTTATCCATAGATTTTAAACAGAATCTATATATATTTATTTTTTTCCTCCTCATATTTTGTTCATTTTACTTTTACTATTTACGCCTTTTTGACCAAGAACAATCAAATGGGCTGAACTGCAAAGGCGGTAATCGCGTATTACGCCATTCGGCCTGTCTATTCGGCGCGCAGCGATGTCATGAC
Source organism: Ophioderma brevispina (assembly GCA_023653785.1). Classification (NCBI taxonomy): domain Eukaryota; kingdom Metazoa; phylum Echinodermata; class Ophiuroidea; order Amphilepidida; family Ophiodermatidae; genus Ophioderma; species Ophioderma brevispina. The sequence goes on from JAMKCH010018386.1 coordinate 21,225, forward strand.
GCATTCAGAAACGCTTGATGCTCGATTCGATATGAACCACACCCATGTAACTTGTATTCAATTGGTAACTGGGTGCCCACGTGAGTTGCTTTTGCAAACAGAATGGATTTAAAAAAAAATTTCACGATTTGAGCCTCATAAATTGTAGAATTTTGATCATAAGTATCCAGATGAAGCAATTGGACCTGGTGCAGAAGCAGTTTGAAGAATAAGAGATGAACCGCTTGTGGTTTGGAGTACGGCTATATTTTTGTAATCGAAATGGGACAATATTTGGAACAAAAATGGCGATTTTCTCTGTGTTCAATTTCTCGGTCGATATTCGTGATTTTTCGGTTCCCACTTACTCGAAATCCATATCCTCAACAGGTACGAAATGAAATGCATCGTATAGAGCATATCCAATCTAGGGTCGGTATGTTTTAGTTTTTTCATTTTTGGTTAAAAATCGTGATTTATGTCAACCGTTGTGAACAATCTTGGCGTTGTTCCAAATTGAACACGCGGTTTTTGGCTGTTTTTGGTCATAAATTTGATAAATATTGTCAGAAATTTGAAAAAAGGGGAAAACCGCCCCTAGAACTATGACTCTGTAATACAAATACTAACAAGGCAACTTTTTATAACATTTCTATATTTTTTTATAGGGACACCAAAAAAATGATTGAAATCTCCATTTTTTCTGATTTTCTCAAAAAATACGTATTTTTTGGGGAAAATATTATCATATTTGGATTCCTTGGAGTCATTTCCTTCTCAATATGTATAACTTTTATATAGGATTGGAACAACAATTAAGAGGATACGGCAAAATATTTCCTTTGAATTCCTGACTTCACACCCACCTTAAAGGGGCTATTGCATTTTCATTCAACAAGTTATGGAGTTCATATGATGAGTGTTATTTAACGGTGTTGTTGCTGTTTTGGCGAGTTATGGATTGAGGTCATTGATGAGTTATGTTCTTAGAGTTATTTTGGTGAGCTATGGATGGAATTCATCGACAAGTTGTTTATTAGAGTTATTTTTGGTGAGTTATGGAGTTCATCATGAGTTTATTTTTAAGTTTTTTGATTTTTTGGTGCTTATACATTGAGCCCGTCAATGAGTTTTTAAGCGTTATTTGTTAGTGCGGTTGAATGGAGTTCATTGATGAGTATGTTCTTAGATTTTTTTTTGGTGATGTTCGGAGGAGTTATTTTTGGTTGAGTTATGGATTCATCATGATTTAGGTTTTAGAGGTTTTTTGTTATAGTTTTGTGCTTTATAAATGTAGCCCATCATGAGTTTTTAGACATAGTTGGCATTGTTGTTCAACCCCCCTTTTTATTTTCCAAACCACCTTTTTATGACAACACCCTTTATATGAACTCTATAACCCACCCCTTGTACTGCTTTATGGCTGGGACACTTGGTGTGCAGTGAGTTCTGAACCAGATCCATCATTTTTAGTATTATCGTTGGTCTTGGAAGTCTTAGCTTGTCTTGACGTGTCTACAAAAAACACCCGTTTTGATTTTTCCATATTTAATACTCCTGGCAAACATAATTCCCACAGAGAGGCATTGTATTTTATTAACCATCAAAACCCCTCCTTTGTATTTCTGGACCCCCTTTTTTACAAAAGTACCCTTTATACCAATGAATTCGTGCCCCACCCTTTACCAATTTAGAATGTTTATAACCAACCAACCCTTTTCTAAAGCATGTTAACTATGTTGGAGTTAGTTGTTTAGTGAGGTAATGAATGGAGTTCATGAGTTTCGGGTGTTAATTCCTGTTGAGAATCTTTAGGGTTGTTTTTTTGGTGAGTTGATGCATTCAATTGATGATTATGTTTTAGAGGATTTTTTGGTTTTGGTGAGTTATGAATAGTTCACCAATTACTGATTGTTTTTAGAGTTTCTTCTGTTGGTGAGATATGGATAGAATTCTTTGAGTTATGGTTTTAGAGTTCTGGTGGTCGCGAAAGCTGGGTGACCGCCGTGTATCTATTAAATGGCCTTCCCCCATTACCTTTTTTAAAGGGCAATTCCATTAATCAATTTACCAATTAATTCCTCCATTTAATCAATTTAAAAGGGGCCCATCAGGCCATTTCTCAGTACCAATTCATGGTGCTCCTCCTTTACCAAAAGGGGCCATTCCAAAATCATTTCCCATTGGAAAGGCAATGCATTTTATTTCCAATTAAAGTGCCATTCCTTCCATTTATCAATTTACTAATTCAATTAACCCTAACGCACCGAGATGCAATACGGTTCAACAAAAACTGGTACCGTTGGAAAATGTT
>JAMKCH010018387.1:0-23515 GCA_023653785.1 Ophioderma brevispina
TTCGACGAACAGGTCTACACGTGTCGTGTGTTTAATATGTGTTATGTTAATTGCTCGGAATTAATATAAATCCCGTTTAATTTTCATCCGGTGGCTATTTTAAATCTTACTAATAGTTAGATTTGAGATATAGCCAACATTGCCGGTGTCATGAACTACCGTGTCCGCGTGACTGAGTGTCCTACCACCCATCTGTCTATTGTGTTCGCCATTCAGTGCTGTATGCATCGTTTGTTTCAGCACTGTACCCAAATGGCCTCGTATACAAGGTCACGGTTTATTCCGTACATGTTGCTATGGTAGCTAGGACACTCTCTCATGGGGGACACTCAGTTTCTTTACAGGGGCCCCGCCTGATTATAAAAATACGGTGTAGCGGTGTAGCACATCACTAGACGATCTCGTATTTATTTATTTATAACATTCGGCAATACGTGGATCCTGGGTTTCCTACCGGAAATCACTTTTTACCGAAATTCCTATCCCACAATGCACCAACGATGTACGAGTAGATATGCATCACTCCGTGCACGCTCGCGGTTTAGTGCGTCTCCTTTAAACTACGCGCACATTTTGTGGCGCAAAAATTACAAGGCAATCAAAGAGTACTCGTTACTGGTAAAATTTATGTACAGCAAACGGTTTTCGCACAGTTATGACAGAAAAATGACCGTAACACAAAACACCATATAATATATATGCGCTATTTATCCATTACCTCTGACATCGTGGGTGCATGTGATAGGAATTCGGTAACAAACCAACCTCTCCCCCTCCCCAAATACGCTTCACCGTTAGGACTTTCCGGTAGGAACCCTGACCACGATATTGCCAGGCAGAACCCAACTTCCTATACGCAATAAAGACACTATCAGTGATTTTGAAAAAAAAATAAATTTGCAGATAGCTCAACTTGAAGGATAAGCCTTTTAGAATTCTCATAGTTACCTTTTCCAGCGTAAAATTGACCGAAAAGGAATAAATCGGCAGTTTCCAAGATACGATTCTCCATTCAATTAGGTGTTGTATTAAGTGTCCGTCGTAAATAAGCTAAAATCTCCGATCCTGTCCTTATTACGCTGCTTCTGGTCCTTATCATTGCAGGGTATGTTTAGATACCTGTACTTGTTACATACTGCCAAAAATCTGATTTTTTGATATTTTGTCGCTTTGCTGATTTAGCAAGCACTGTGTGTCCTTTAATTCAGGGACACCTCCAGAATGAGGAAAGATTTAGGAGGAAGAAGTCGATTTAAGATGCAGGAGGAAACCTAATTACTCGGAGAATACCTGCAGGACGAGTAATGGACGGCCTCAAATTCACATCCACACTGGCTTCGACCGAATCGACCCCAGGCCGCATTGGTGAAAGGTGAGCGACTCGACCGCTACACCAATTCGCCCTCCCTCCTCTCTTGTATATTTTGGGAATAAACAGAATTGACCACTCACGGGCATGGGCATGCTTGCTTGAAAATTTAAATGAAGTCGCAATCTATTTGAGAATATAATTATGTCCGCGCAGAGATTTTGAAGTTCATTTGATTTGGAAATTCACGAACAACGAATCTCATTATCAAGGAACTGTAACTTGAAATTTCCTGATCATAAGTGGAGAATCCACACTGATGGGACGATTACTTAACTCGCGATATTTACATGCATTAAATGAGCAATCTAAGATGCTGTGTGTGAACTTAGTTTCTCTACCAAGTCTCCTACTTTTCTGGCAGGAAAATCATCATTATTCAACAGCGCTGATTTTACTTATGCTTCTCTCTTCCGCAGAAACACATGGAACTTATTTTACTAGCATATAAATACAAAAGGTCGCAGTTAACAATATATCATTTAATGTACTTTGACATACAGTTTTTGGCAAATTTGTGTTGGTGCTCAAATCTCAAAGCCAAACAGTGAATTGAGATCTTGGAAGATCTTGATACGCTCTCTTGAAATGACAATATTATATCCAGGACCATTCAAATGGTCAGATGACAACTCGTAATGGTCCATGGCCAGATCGCTAATATCCATAGCCTCGTCCCCAGAAGCCGCCAGATTTTACCGGAAGTGGTCAACATTTTGGTATCAAAGAAAGCTACTATTTTCTCATTACCCTGTGGCAATCTTGGAACCAAAGGATGTTTTGGTTTGGAAGTTATGACTCAATATGTGACACAATTTTTGGGGTCGACAATATTATTTTTACAAACACAGTAATCTATGGGGCTTACAAAATCACGTTTTTAGCTCTTGTATGAAAACGGGTTAATATCGGCGCGACACTTTACAGATGGTGTTTCCGGTGTGAATGCCAATCTATCAAGATGAAACTCATATCCTTAAATCGGGGGCCATCCCCCTTTAAGACTGCATCGTAGATTTGATTTGATATTCTGATAGGTCTAAATGCGATAACAATATTTTCGGTGTATTAAACGTGGTGGATTTCCAGAAACCGGTTTCATATGGACTATATAAAGCGCAAGTTCAAAAGGGTAGTGAATTTATTTGTAGAAATAATTTGATTGCTTGAAACGTAAATAGCCGTTAAGGCATTCACGGCATTCATACCTTCAAAAACATCTATATTCAGGTCACTTAAACTATAATTCCACTTCAGTTATAGAAGTTCAATTCTACTCGTATTTACAAATAGGTAAGGGTTTAAGCAGGATATACTTTTGTATTTTAAATAATACTTGAAGATCATATAGTCTTTTTTGGAACATACTAGTATCAGAAATTACATCACAATGATCTATGAGACACTGCTGAATTTTGCTTTTAACATCAAAACATAGAATCGGAATCAACCAAATTTTTTGGAATAAAGCATTTCTCAAGAATGTTTGAGAATCACGAAATGGCACCTTTAATATTATTTATCGTGAGGGGAAAAAATTTGCATATAGTCACATAATAAAAGCTGTTTAACCACTGGTTTGAAAATCAGTCTTATCATTCTAGCGCCGTACCAAACAATTTAGCAATCAACTATAAATATCGACGTTGTAATTCATGTTTTACTGAGTGGTTTATTTGTCAAGGTCAAGCTTAACAAACACTGCTTCTTAAAAGAATGCGGGACAATCGCCCCCTTGCAATCTACACCCTGCAATCTCGCCCCCCAAAACGTATATGCCTTGCCAGTGACCCCCAAAAAAAACTTATATGCTTGCCAAGTGCCCCCCAAAAAACAACGGATGTGCACTGCCAACTCGCCCCCCCTTATATATTGTATAGGTATGTATTTTTGAAAAAATAAAAGGAGTTTTAGAGATAGCAATTACCCAAGCAAGGTTAGTTATTGTTTTAAAATTAGCAGAAATCAGTCATATTAACAGATCTAAAATTTCTCTCTTTTAGGTTTGGGAATAGAAAAATATATTGGCAAAAATATTAAAGGTAAATAACTGTCGTCAAACCGCGTTTGAGAGTTAAGTTTGAGAGCAAGCAAACTAACGATGGGTTTTGTTTAAGAGTCTCTCAGATCCAACAAATCGGGCCAGTTGGGAGTCGTTTTTAGTGTCGCTCAAATCCAACAATTTTACCGTTGAGAGTCTCTCCATCGAGGAAAAGGTGGCTTGGAGAGGGGTCAAAGAATGGTGAGGATTTTAACCGGGATTTTCATCGATTATTCCACATCCGCGAATTTCCTCGCGTTACACTGCAATCGCAAGCTTAGTATGTCTCAGCCCTTGTCGATACCAATGATGTGGTTTGTACGCGAGCTAGTTGAAATCCCATTCGTTTTCAAACAGTAGATTAAGCACTATAGGGAACTAAGAACCGTGAAACTCACGGTACTAATTTTTGGCGATCGATGTACTGTAGACTTATAGTGACTGAGCCGTATATAGTACACTTAAATACGGACATCAATTACCAATCCCACCTTCCTGCCACTAAGAAGAAGTTAATGTGTTTGTTTATTTAAATTATTGTGTTGTATGATTTGGTTTTTACCCAGCAATTGTGGAGGGCACGTTCCGTGTGTGCCATGGTTTTAAATGTGTTAAACCAAACGACAGTAAAACGTATTACAATTCTGTTCTGTTCTGTTTATGTATTTCTGTTTTTGCATTCGATACGAAATTCATGCGTTATACTGTCTCGTTCCTTACCAAAAATATGAGAGATGAAGCTACATTGATATCTAAATGACAAAATGGTTTCTTTTAGAGATTTTTCGTGCTTAAATATTTTTAGCTTAATAGATTAATCAAATTATTACAAAACGAATGGTAAAAAGACTATCAATATTCCCGAAAATGAATGCATAAACAGCCTAAAATTGTTAAAATTGACGGAGCTATCTGTTTGTTCCATGAATGGGGTCTCGTTTTACTATATTTTATACATTACATCACAATTACCTTAAAGCCACTATCAGCGAATCTTCACAATGACAAAACAAAATGCGCCCGTATTCATTTCAATTCAAAGTCCATTTTTTTTGCACTATTGTATTGGAAATTGTTTTTTTGTAGTAAATACCCGTTAAGTGGCTAAGCGTAACACGCCCCGTATTTGTAAAGAATTATGATTTTTAGTTTTGTTATTAAAAAAGTCGGGATCATCCGACTTGTTCTTGGTCTAGAATCAGTCGCAAATATTGCATCTTCAAGACCGTTTAAAATAATTAAGGTCTGTTTTTGCAAAGTAACAGTCAAGGTGTTGATAGACCTAAGCAACTAGCCAATTTAGAGGACAAAATCGCAATTTTGAATTTGGGAAAAGAAAATGACTATAGTGGCTTTAATAATCCATGATTCGTAATCAATGTTAGGCCAAGGTTACTATGCAACGAGTTTTCAGATGAAAGCTCTAATTTTGCAAAAATATAACCCATGAAAGAATCTAAGTTGAAAATTGATTCTTTCAAATCAAAATCACCGTGACCCATGCATTTCATTTAACAGAATTTTGTAGCCAAATACAAGGTAGGAAATCAATTTGCTTGTGTAAATCTATATGTGAACTATTACAGAAGTTGGATGGCCTTTCAAAAATCTCGTTTACAACGGCGGACGCGATCTTTATCTTTTAAAAGATTTATAGGACATGTAACTATATCAACCCAATTTCCGGGAGTATGGACCGTTACTAATCGATACTATAAGTATAAATCTTGCATATTGTATATTCTAAAGGGACAACTGTTCAGTTAGATTGTTTGTCCTTGTAAGCATTTGACTTCCGAGTTTTCGATTTCTTCTTGACAAGAAAGGATATGACGAGTTATGATATTTTAATCTCCTCCAAAAAGACAGTGGCCACGCGTCCGCCGTGCGTAAAGGGGCCCCCCTGACCCGCTCTGAGGGGAAATTTCCCAGTCTTGGGAAATTTTCCCTCTCAGGGTGGGTCAAAAGGCCAATTTTCCCGGTCAGAGGACTAAAACTAAAAAACGGGCCCGGGATTTAGCTGATTTTTGCAATTTTTTCCGGCCATAGTCGTCGGGGGGGGGTTTTTCGTTTTGGGGGTGGCAACCTGCCCCCCGGCCCCCGCCCCACCCCCCCGCCTGTTACGCCACGTCAACAAGGTTTAAAAAATGTTGTGAAAAAATGGGAAAAAAAAAAATAAGTAGAACATGACGTTGATATGCAATAATGGTCAATGATTTATTACAATTCCTTTCAAATGTACCATTGATACTAAATTGACATTTTTCACGGCCAAAGTCGTCAGGGGGGCAACCTGACGACTTTAATCCCCCCCCCCAAAATTAAAAAACCAAAAAAGAAAAATTAAAGAAAAATTGTTTTTGAAAAAAAAAAAATTGAAAAAAAATAAGCTAGACATGAAGTATGTATGAAAATAATGGTCAAGATTTAACAATGCTTTCAAATGCACATTGACTAAATTGACATGGTTTCAATTTCGACTATTACCGCATAGGATTCTGGGAGTAAATTCATTTGATGAAGATTGGTTTGAAAAATTCGAGTTTATGTACCTCTTGTAAGAAAGAAGAAGAAAGACTTAGGCCTATACATTTATTTTGTAAATGCAATATAACTTAAGGATTTTTGCATAAAGTAATTAAATGGATAAAAGATACTCGAAATATCACCATTGTTTTGGATAAATGACCTTTTACTATTTGGTGTAAGCAAGAGTGAATGGAATGCCTTAAACGTAATTATTATACTTTGCCGTTCTCATATTTATATGATGAAAATGGAAGAAAAGCCTCCACTTTTTCCAAGCCTTCCAGAAAGAAGTAAAGATGTATTTCTCCTTGGAAAAAATATATTTATACAAAAATGGAATTGTTATGTCCAATTTTAAAGGCTGACTCAGAGATTTCGAAATGTAATTATTTTGAGTAAAAATTAAAAATAGTCATCTAAAACTAAAGATAGTCACCTAAAATGTTCAATTCCAAAGTTAGAGATGAATCAGATTTTTCGTTTTCATGCAGTAAACAATTATGCACAGTATAAGAGTGCCATAGGATACGTGTATAACAAAAAATTCCGGAATTTAACACAAAGTTGTGATTTCTATATGAAGGAGTTCGATTTGAGCTTAGTTATTTCACACAATGATTAGTATATGGACAGGCATTATGTACATGCAAAAAAACACGATTTGTTTGAAAATTGAGTGCGCCCTCATCGGGAAATCTCTGAGTCAGCCTTTAACCAAAAAGGAATAATTTCTCACGATTATGTGATGATTAGACAGAATATGTGTATGCATTGAGTATGGTTACCGCTATATTCATGATGCATGATGTTATATGGAAAATAAATGTCTGTAAAAGAAACCCAACAATAGGTGATATTCAATCGTGTCAACAGGGGACGCACAACTAAATTCAATTATAGCGATAGATGGGGTGGCCCCATAGGATTATGTTGGTGCATTGTCCCATTAAATGTGTAGTCAGTGGCTTATAGTCATGTGGAAGTATGTGCACACAGCCTGAAGGATGGAAATGGAGTACAGACTTTTTATATCGATATTTTTTTAGTTTATTAGCACCTAAGCCAATAATTTTTGAAGGGTGTGCAAAATTTGGTGCAGTGGCATTTTTTAAAATCCAATGTGGCTGCTTCCATGTCCAAAATCATTAAAAATCCCTGAAGTATTTCTGTTAGAGACAATTTTTTGCGGTACTCCGGTGTTGTTACGCACGATGAAGTGTTAAAAATGTAATTTGGTCATTACATTGCCTCAAAAATCCAATATGGCTGCTCAAAAGTAAAAATATGCGCTCGGAATAATTAAAATGATCTTAACTCCTCCAGTATACATATTTATGATATACAGAATTAATCCTAAACACATAAAACATGTTCTGCAGGTGTCCAAAATCTGTTACCATTGAACACAATCTGCAAGTGTTTATTTAACACTCTAGAATGCATTTCAACGCATCCGGACACGTCATATGTTTTTCTCCACATTCTGCAGGTAGAGGCTTGTATCTAGTCTCTATAGTAATTTTTTTTATGCTTTACACTTATAATATATGTATTTTTGGTCCCTAGAACACCCTTTTTGGCATTGCTCTGTAATCGACATTTTTTTTTATTTCAAGATGGCAGCCATCTAGCCGTCTTTAAAGATACTTAAACTCTAATATTATATCTATATTAGATGTCATTCCATCAACAAATTATTATTATAAGGTGTAATTAAAGGTATGGATAAGTTGGTTTTACATTTGCCATCCTTATATGGAATTTTTGAATTCGTTACATGCAAATTTTAAGATTGGAGCCATATGGTTGTCTTTTTAAAGCTTCTTTAAAACCTATAAATTCCGATTAATCTGTATTGTATTAGTTATAGCATCCAAAAGATGATTAAGTTTAAAATTAAAGTATGAGATCTATGTCTTTGAACATCACAAACTTCGTATTTGGTATTTGTTGTTTGATAACATGCTTAAAATGCAAATGCGGCCAATATATTATATATTATAACAATTTGTAGGTTTTAAAGATCTTGAAAGGCAGTCATATTGGGCTGCCATCTTTGATTGTTAAGCATGTTGACACACTTGGAATGCCAGAGATGATTTCCTACGGTATAGACCCTAAAATTATGCCTCTATCACAAATCCTTGATGAGTTATGGTGAATTTGTGATGATTTCGGGGCATATTGGATTTCGGGGTGCCCATATTGTTTTTCAAATTACATCAAAAAACCTTTGTGAGTAGATCCTCGTGTTGTAAAACCTGGATATGATCATAAAGTATGGCCATTTAATGAATTTGAGAGTGGTAGCGGGCCATAAGGGATTTCTAGAAAAGGCCACTGCACGAAATTTGCACACCCTCCAGAAATTTTTTCTCATTAACTAAATCGATCGTAGAAAAAGGCGGTACTTCCATTTTCACCCTGCAACCCCATTCCTCCTACTATTAAGATATTCGACGAACGAAATCATGCTTTCTTGAACACCTTGGATTATCACCTTTCATTTCCTTTATCATAATTTTTATAATCTGACGGAATAAAGCGTGTAATCCAATTGGTGCATTGAGCCTGTTTCGTTTCGTTTCGTCGAATATAATTAGCCTTAGTCAGTTATCTATGCCTATACAAATTGCCGTTATTGCACATGTGGTTGTAACTGCTACGATTTACCTACTCACTTATGAGGTAAGGCATGCTCATCTATCAGTAGCCTTGGATGGGCACATGTTAACAACAGCTGACCATGCATGTCCTGGGTATCATAAATCATATTTATGAGGGCGGGAGCCCACATATTGCTTTTGTCACCGACGTGAGCCTAAGGCAATATTAACTAATGTTGATACCGTACCCATATGGAGAAATTGTATTGTATTTTTGGTACAATTTTCGTGGACTTGACCCTGTAACTGAATTTTGGTGGATTAAGGAACAAAAGGATGTTTACATCAGGTTTTAGCCCGACTTTGTATAAAAAAACATACCATTTAAATTTTTGACCATTACAATTTCACAGTCAGTTATCGCTGCTGGTGCTAGTTTAGTATCCACCAGATAACACATATTTGTATTAATTGAAAACTTGGTAACAACACGAAATCCAATAGAATAAACCTTTGCCAAATCTAGTGTACACTTTTGTATAAGAGATTACTTCCAGAGAGACACCTGCGATTTTTCAATGTTGCGAACGAGGCTGAGATATATATTAACATATTTGAGATATTTTCAGATACCAATTGTGGCATACTGCTCGAAATATAAACAATAACAATCGCTGATTTGACCAATAATTATGAATAGGATTTCAATGTTACTCCTTTTTTGATAACGATAACATATTATGACTTAATACATGTTGATTTGAACAAGGCTTGGTGGCCAGGTTGGTGGCGCTATACCTCAACATTGTCTATGGGCTCAGACGATGGCGGCCAAGACTCTTTCAATATAGCAACTCATTAAAACGAACCAAACATCACTTTGACTTTGACAGATGTACTCTGCAGCTCCTCGACAGTAGAGGTCAACGCAGAGGTTAGTGAGTGCGCAAGACATTAGTTAGATGCTGGAGGGTTGGTTTCTTACTTGGTTGTTCTTCTTTAAATGCTTCAGTTGCAGTGATATTGACGAGGGTTTCAGGTAGACAGTTCCATTCGGGTTTATTGTACATCAAGCCCGTGCGCGAGTTCACATTGGTGTGTTAACACCAAGTGGGTCTGTGTCTTGTCATATATAGAGGACATTCGAATTTAGTTTTGAGTGATCTGCGCATTGACTGTAGATCCAACCCACCCATGCGGCTTTGACCCATGGTGTGGAAGATACCATTTCTTTTTATCGAAATACCTTTAAAGACCAATTAATAATACAACAAGACATGATGTCATAAAGCTCATATGGTGCGGGTCAATCCTTTTTTTTTAATGGCGACAAATTATGTTATTAGGCCAATAGAATCGATGCACATGTTCAGATAACGTGTAACACATCGATTGAAGGCGGTGATGCCATGCCTGATTAATGCGGTGATGCCTGATGTAAATTTGATAGTCTGATTTTTTATTCCTGTCAGTAAGCGCATACTGTCGATGGTAAGAATTAATTTGGAGGGGATTAGCACCGGAGCTAGCAGACATTTGCAACACATCTCAAGTACAAAAAGTTGAGGGATAAAATGTAGACAGAATGACGGGGACCCCTGAAACATAATTCTTAAGTGTCCACAAATGGTGCCTTAGGGGGTCAGACAAAGTTTGTACAGGGGTCAAATTTGAAATTGATCCAATCGTGCTGAAAAGTATACCATATTATTGTCTAAGCACAAGGATTCAGAAAAGGTAGCAGTGGGGGGGGATTGTACTATCTTCAACGTAAGGTTAAAGAGTTATAGATTAAAACAGCAACACCAATAAAACGGGGTCAATTTCAGTTGTACAGGGGTCAAATTTTTAAAGTTGCTCCGATTTGGATAAAAAATGGTGCAAATTAGTGGTGGAGCTCATAGGAGTTAAATAAGAATAGTTTTGAGTGTCTCAAATGCCGGCTAAGAAGTAGGGGGACACGCCAAAGGCCTCAAAACCCCATTGAATGCAATGGACGTTGACCTAATGTGCCCCCTACATCAGTTTTCGCTGTGTTTCTGTTTGCACGTGCCATTGAAGCTGCAAGTTTCAATTTTGTGTATGTCCGAGTGGCTACACACACAAACAGCGCATGAAAAATTAAGGGATGGTAGGGCTATAGTTTTCCACAAAAGATCTCCATATAAAACCGGTTAAACGTGGTCCTGATAATTGATAACGAGTTGATATTAGGCATCAACTGTTCCCCTTACTATGACATCGTCAATATGGGTGTGGTCAGTCAGATTTCTACCAATGTTGACCCCGAGGTATTTGTAATTATTAGTTTCTTTAATTCTGTTATTGCCCAGATACCATGTTTTAGTGTTGTCTATTCTTTTGCCGATGACAAGGACGTTAAATTTATCGAATAAAATACAGTGGGGGGAAACAAGGTCAAGCCCCATTGAATGCATGGATTTTGACCTTTGGTGCCCCCTACAGTGGGAACTAAGCCCTTTAAGACCGTCAAAACTATTCCTTATTTTAATCCTATGAGCTCCATCAATAATTGGCAACCATTTTTTTTTATCCAATCGGAGTATTTAAAATTTAACCCCTGTACAACTGAAAATGACCGTTTTTATTGATTTTAGCTGCTTTTTTAAGCCTATAACTCAAAAACTTTCGTCCGCAGATATAGCAAACTATACTTTTTGGAATCCTTATGATTACAAACACTATTAACTTGGTACACTTTTCAACATTATTGGACCAATTTCCAAATTTGACCCCTGTTTATGACCTTTGACTCCCGAAAAACCAATTTCCCCACCCCCTTAGCTACGATAACTCACTTTTTTGGGGTAAATGTTGACACCTTTACCTACCAAAATCAGTTGAAATCAGCTTCTAAAAAAATTTCACAGATTGCTAAGAATATGTTTACTTTTGAGTTACTATTTCAAGAAAATTAGTAAATATTGTAGTTCGTTATGAGTGAACCAAAACTCTTAGTACTTAGACAAATGATTGGACCAAAATGTCATCATCCATTACTTCTGGAACAATTAGATGAATAAATGTAAACGTATCAGATTTTGTAATATTCCTTAGTAAAGTTTTTTTCAAAGAACTTTGGTGGCAAATATATTATAATTTTGAATATTTCAAAAGTTTTAAGTTTTGGAGAGAAAAAGTGCATTTTGCCTTGCCTTGCATTTTTGTTCTTGAGAAAAGGGGCATTTTTTAATAAGCCCTGAATCTGATTGGCATAGGCCCACATCGAATTTCTATTGTATTGATTGGGTAAAGTAGGCCTATACACATTCAGAACGAATGGAATCGTCGACACGCCCCCAAAAAAACTTTTAAATGAAATGACAGGAATAAAAAATCCTACTATAATGGAATTAATGGCAACAAAGCGATCTCTTGAAAGCCAACTACATGCCTATGACCAGCAGAATTTCTCAATACTTAGTGTCGCGAGGCCTGACCTGCAGGCCTATAGGGCGCTTGCACGGCAGGTCAATAGGTTATCTTGGCAGACCTGCCTCCAGAACACCCAAGCATGCAGAGAATACAAAGGAATCACCGGCAGAAATAGCCTTGATATGTTCAGGGGAACCAGGTGCATGCTGTGTATTATTCTCATGCTGGTTGATCTGAGGACAAACAAAAAGTCCATTCAACATATTTAGCTCTGGTGCAAGGGCCCTATTGTACATGTAACTTGACTGCATGTAGACTGCAGTAGTTGTAGTTGATACACATGTTGGACGACATTGACAATCTCTGTAAAATGGAACGTGCGAATGGAAACCCGAGGTAAGGCATGAGTGGATACATTAGAGGAGGAGCTCGTCAAAACATTTTCGTTTACCCCCCTCCACTATAAGAAAAGTGTGACCACCTTGGTAGTTAGTATGGAACCCCTATATCAATGGATGGGTAGGTCGTACTCTCAAATTGTGGCACCACTTTTTCAATAGGGGCCAATTGAAGTGTACACAGGGGTCAAATTTTTAAAATGCTAAATCATGTTGAAATGTATGCATATTGTTGCCGTAGTCAGAAGGATTCCAAAAATGTATAGTTGTACCATCTATGACCATTGGTTTGGAGTTGTAGGGTAAAATGGCTAAAATGGTAAAAAGTCAATTTCTATTTGTACAGGGGTCAAAATCAGAAGTAGAAGTGCTCAAGTTTGGTAAAAATGAAAGAAGTTGTTCATCTAGCTTAATGTGTCAAAATAGGAATAGTTTGTACCCTCTGCAATGCATAGTTACCATGTTATACGACAAAATAGGCATGGGCAACATAATCCAATTGGTGTTGACCTTCTTTGACCATTATCTCCGTGAGTAAACATTTAACATAATCAAAATTACTTTGATGAGTCCTCTTACTTTCCGACAATGATTGCAAGTATTTAAAATATAATCAGATCAATTTTTAATGTTGACCCCTGTACCATTGAGATGACCCTTTTAGATTCTTAGTCATTTTTACCCTATAACTCCAAAACCAATGGTCTTAGGTAGTACAAACTATACATTTTTGGAATCCTTATCATAGATGCACAAATATGACATACATTTCAAATGATGTTGGGGGTGGGGTGAGGCATTTTTTGTAAAAAATTTGACCCCCTGTGTAAACTTAAATTGGAACCTATTGAAAAAGTGAACCACAATTGAGAGTACTACCTACCTAAATATAATATAAATAATAATAGACATTTATTAAAGCGCCATCTATCTAGGCAACCTATGCCGAGGCGCTGAAACAAAGAGTTACAAAACAAAGTAAACGGAAGAAAAAGAAGAACAATAAATTCAACATGAACATGTAACCTGAAGGAGGAGCAAAAAAAAATACAAAAAAAGGTTCTTGAAAAAACTTACCAAAATAGCAATATGGAAAATGCAATAATTTTAAAACATTAAGCAGATTGAAACAAATATGTCTGTAAGACAGTCTTGTAAATCATTAATGAAACACAACAGCGAATGTTTATAGGAAGTGAGTTCCACAGTTTTGGTGCACACGAAGAAAAGCTTCTACACCAAATGTATGATAAGGTTCTGGGGTAAGACAAGAGAAGTTTATTGATGATTCTGAGAGAGTCCGGGTTGGCGGGGAGTATGGCCGTAAGAAGATCATTAATGTAATGTAAGATGGTTTGCAAGTCCATTTAGTGCTTACCATGTAGCAGCCGAATCTTGATTGGAAGTTGTCGAATGGGTAGCCAATGTAGTTGCATAAGAGTTGAAGTTATGTGATCATATTTGCGAGTTTTGAGAGGGAAGAACACGAGCGGGTCTGCATGGTGTTCGCTGAAGGTTATCAAGAAGGTTTGTTAGAAATTCCATACAAAAGAGCATTTTCCATTGTCAGTCGGAGGTGATAAGGGCATGAACAAGAATTGAGGGCCAGTGGTCGTCAGACAAAAATTTTATGATTGAGCTGATGTTACGAATTGAAATATTGCATTACCTAGACATTGATGTAGAGGGTCCATACTAATACAAAGGTGTTAAACCTTTTCTGTAGTGGGAGTAAGGTTTGAAGATTGATTTGACTTCAAAGGACAATTTAGAAGGTTTTTAGCCCGCAACGTCCCCTCTGGAAAATGTCGGCATCTTCCACAGGGGGGTGGGGTTATGTATGGGGGTTTATAGTTTCTCAGGGGTGTAAATTTTAAATAATGGTCCAAATAATGTTTAGTATAGCTCAAATTGTTCGTGTGGTAATAAGGAGAACACAGTCTCTGTGCCCTGTCTGTAATAAAAATGCATGGAGATATACAGCAAAAGAGGCTAAGGTCAAATGTTTATTCAACAAAGGTCAAGGTCTTATACTAGTTGGGTGAGTTATAAAATATCTTTTAAAATTTATAAAATTTTTAACATAATTGTCCTAAATATCATGGGGAGTGATAATAACGAAATGCTGTCGAGTGAAAATTTCGGAGTTGGTTTGAGGCATAATGAATATTTAATGTTTTAATTAAATTATGAAAAAGCATGTAATATGTGATTCATAATTTAAAATATATATTGCTTAAAATCACTTGATAAGCACCCTTTTTACATACAAAGTGTACAAAATACATCGAACGTGCGAGATCGAACTTGTTGCTTAAATCGGCATAAAATTGAACGGAATGTTCTATTTATTCAACAAAAAAGCAAAATCAAAGTCTGAAATGAAAGTCTACACTTTCATATCATGATATAATCTAAAATTTAGCTAGAAGAAGCAATTTTCCAATGTGAAAACACGTAGACCCCCCCCTTAAGAGAGGATTAAGAGAATTACCAAGGTAGGCCTCCTATGTGTACAGAGTAGAAGGAATGAGTACAAACTGGATGTGCAATCGATATTGAGCCAAGCCTAATTTGTATATCACTTACAATGCCAAGGACGGGTGAAATAAAACCTAAAACTATATTATTATATGTTATGCACGCATCCAAACTGCTCGATTTTGTTTGATATATTATACTGTCCCAATTACCTGAATGGGGGGGAAAATAAGAATGATATTAACAATCTACAACAATATGAAAATCCCTGCCAGACTTCACACTCAGAGTAGGCGTTAATGCATGTTAACTTGCTTTTTGGAACACTAGCTGTCGAGACCAATACGGTACATAGGTATATTGGTCTCAGCTACTATTAAGCAGTGCAATCATGAAGTTAATTATATGGTAAATGGATAAACTGATAATGTTATTGGAGTACTTACTAAGCGCAGTAAAGTATGGTTGTGCGTGATTTTGAGTCATGTCGCAACAATTCTTAAGAGTTACGCATCTGGAGTTAAGTAACTGAATGACAATTTTCGAGGTATCTCAATTTAAAACATGATAGTAATAAATCAATTTAATCAATCCGACATGAATGCTATTATCAAGCGCTTTTCCGAGTTTTGTGTTTATACCAAAAACGATCTTTTTTGAACAAACAGTGCTCATCTAAAAGTTTTTTAGTCGTACCTTCCAATTTCTAAGAATCTTCTTCTTACAGATATTATAAGTTAACGATTCAATCACCCTCTTATTTTAAATTATTGGGGGTGTATTTCCGTACTACAAAAATCTTTACACGTTGTTATTGAATGATTATTTAAAAAGAAAAGAAAAAGAGGTGGTTCCCCTTTTCTCGTTCAACAGGGAATATGCGTGAGGGAACAAATGTTTTTGTTTAACTGCATGGTTTTTTTCTTTGAGGATACAAATTTACACTTGATTAGATTGTGAGACACCTATGTTTTTGAGAAGGAAAAAATAGGAAAAATAACAACATTTCGTTATGATGTCCTAATTAATCGGACGAACGGACGCATGTTGCATTGCCGTGTAGACGGAAAATGCTAAATATCTTTAAAAGATGCGTTCTCGGTTTATTAACTCAATTAAAATGCGTTTTCTGCTTCACTTCACGCCAAAATATTTCAAAACAAAAAACAATAGGTTAAAAAATGGGGCGCACTTTTCTTGAAAGTCTCGTCGTGTCTCTTTAACACTTACGTAAATGGACTTTGTGGACAAGGGAGGTCCATGAACCCCTATAGAAACCACTTTCCCCAAAGATTTTTGTGCGAAATTTTTACCACAAATTGCCATTACACAATAACAATCAAGTGGGCAGCTCCCCATTTCTGTGTACACGCCCAAAAGACTTGATTTTCCTCCTTACTGTCTCCAGCGTTTGAGTGTCCCAATTGAGTGTGTGAGATAGATGAATCCCAAGATGACTTGTAACCGTGCCAATTTGCCACAAAAAGGTGTAGATATGTGGGGTTTGTTGGGGATGGCTCCAATCGGTCATCGTGAAACATTTAGATGGAATTGACGTTTCATTAACCCATTTGTTTTGCCATCTTCAAGAGTTTCCAAATCATTCTGGAGAACTGTGTGTCCTATTGCTGGTAATGGGGATGTATATTAAGCAGTCGTCTGCGAAGAGACGTGCCTTTGAAACAAGTTGATCTGAAGGTCGTAATATAGACCAAAAGGATAACGGACAATAAATGTGCCTTGAGGGACGCCAGAAGGTCACAGGCAGGGCCGTAGCCAGGGTGGGGGGGGGGGGGGGGGTGCGGTGGTGCGACGCACCCCCCCCCCAAAATGACAAGGTAGCTTTATGATGTTGAGGTCCGCTTTGCCATGTTTAAGGTCCGTGTTGTCAATTAAAAGTTGTATTTAACGGTTTCTGGTGCTAAGCATTGATTAAGCAGTGTTAACCATCGCATTAACGATTGTCGTTGTTACTATACTGTTTGTTTCTCACGCTGCACCCCCCCCCCCCCACACCCCGCCCCCCCCCCCCCCCCCCCCCCCCCACCCCCCCCCCCCCACCCCCCCCCCCCGGTCTTCAGAATTGGAGGCAGACGGGTGAAAATTTTTTGGGTCCGAACCGGCGAGCGCATTCATTGCGAGCCGAAACTGTTTTTTTTTGGTACGCAAAAGGTCAGCTTCTGGCAAATCCGCACACCCCCGCATAACTTCCTGGCTACGGGCTGGTCAAAGGAGCCGGCTCGATGTAGTTCCATTTTACAAGCACACGTGAACTCTTTCCGAAAGGAAGTTTCTAATCCAGGTAGCTGTAGCCCCAGTTATCACATAATAATTCAGCTTAGCGATCAGACGGCGATGGGGTACCTTGTCGAATGCTTTCGTGAAATCCAAAATAGCTGCATCTACTTTCTTTTTGCCATTTATCTCCTTAGCTATATCATGGATAGTAATTATAAGTTGAGACTCAGTAGATCTCTTAGCACGGAAACCATGTTGATAGTCCGTAAGGATGTCTTGGCTGTCAAGATGCTTCATGATGTGGCTATGAAGAATGTGCTCAAGTATTTTGGATATCACGGAGGTCAATGAGACGGGTCTATAATTCCCTGCTATGGCTCTATCTCCCTTTTTGAAGACAGCTGCTATGTTTGCTTCTCTCCAATCCTGGGGGACTTCTCCGTTTGATTTGTTTTTGATTTCGGTCCAAATTACGACGGGTCTTGCTTGTTTTCCTTAATTATATATGGGCAAATATATTAAAGTTTAACGAAAAATAATTAATATAATGTGTCCCAAAAGAAACGCAAATATTGAATTTACACTCTTGGAAAAAATCGGGCAACTTTTGTCCTCTACACTTGGGGTGTTGGGGTTATAATGCACTCTTAAAAATAATTACCGCGCTTTTGTGTCGACTTACAGATTACACAACTGTTTGTATATTTTGACACAATAGGCCTTTTGTACATTTGAACATAGAAAAACCACACACACACACACACACATACACACATACACACACCACACACTCAACACACACACATACGCATAATATGCACATAACATAAAGGTGTCACGTTCCATTTTTGTAATTTAATATCAGCGACGGGAGTAAAAGATTACGTGAAACTATACTAATTAATCGAAAGTACGATGAGATACAGGCAAAAATGGCACTTTCCATGAAAAGTAATTCAGAAAATTGCAAAGTGAACCATGGAATGTCAATGTCCCGGAGTTTAAACTCTTATAACTTGTATTCCATGATTTTAGTTGTTACGCATACTAACGGCGAAATTGATGATTTGTAGTTTTAAAAGAGTATAGGTGTACCCAACATCGTTAACGTTTCATAAAGTATCTACATCTTAATTTTTCTATCTTAACAAAAATTCTCTATCATCCGTGAAAGGAGGACGCATTTACTTGTTTGCATCAATTTATTTCAGTGTTAATATTATGTCACTGATTCTTTAATTAACGAATGTTTTTGTACAATACAACGTCTATAGTGGAAATGGTATAGCCATAACACATGGCTCAATTTGATATGATATTTTGTGATTATGGTTATAACATTTCTTAAAACATAAGTGTAAAGGTCTTGTGCACTCCCGTTTGTGTCAGGTCTGTCTCCCAAAAAAATGTTAACACTCTGGAATAGGCAATTTTGATAAAAAGAAAAGTACATGGGTCTTTGTTTGGTAGCCATTTTAAAGATAAGAAATAAAATTTTATTTGCCATTTATTTTCATTCCAATCTGATGCGTAGAACAAAAGATATGCTTCATTAAATATGAGGTGTCAAAATCAACTTGGTCCGAATTCTGCCTTTAACATTAGAAATGAATGACGCAACATTGGATACACTTGACTTCAAACTAATCTTCTTTCCCATCTTAAGGAAAGAAATGGATCTTCTGTTTTTTACTCTGTTGAACAAGTAAGACTCGAAATTTCTGTCACCGTGTTTTTCAACCAAGCGCCATCATTCGATCTACCACACGGCTCTCTAACAAGAAGATGTTGGCTTGAGTGTTTGGCCATTCTGGTCCGTTATGGGTCAGTTGGGCCTGCTACAGGGGTCTTTCCAGTTTCACCTGCTCACTATTCACACTGCAATAGACCTACATCATAGGATTTTCTTTTTTGTTTGTTTGCATGTTTTTTGATTTTTAGTATGACTACAGAATTATAGGTTTCCTTGGGAATTCATAGGAAGCATCTCATTGGTTTGTTTGGTTTAAGCATTTGTGGTATGTTTGAGAGATTTGATAAGGCTAAGAAGTCTTCTTTATAACATGATGAAAGTGTAACTACACTTATTAAACATTTGACAACACACACGCCAAAGTATTTGATGATCATAAAGACAATGTTACCCTTTACTGACAATAATGAACTCAAAAGGATTGTCATGTCTTCCGTTAGGTTCAATCGTCAAGTCAATACTTCCATTTTGAGTACATACAGAAGATCATTTTCCCGCAATCTTACAAATGTAAATAATGGCAAATGGACGCAATCCGGTTTTGCACTCTCCTTTTTTGACGAAGCATATCTCTTTTTTGTTTCTACATATGGATTTGGAAAGAAATAAACGGCAAATGAACGGTTATTTATTTGGCTTTAAAGCATCCAAACAAATATCCATGCATATTTAGGTTTCTAACAAAATGTCTTGTCCAGAGTGTTTTAACATTTTTTTGGGACAGCCTGTATCCTCCAGGCCTTGGTTCCTTGGGCGAAGCATTTGTTCACATAAGAAAAATACGGAACTCACTTTTATATTCACTTTATTTAATTGCTTTTGCTTTTTTCTTTATACCAGTCCTCAGAGCCACAGACTGTTTGGCGTAGAAATAGCTCCATTTCGAATTCCTTTTCATCGGCTCATGGAAACCTTTGCCTGTTCTACTATGACAATGTTTGTTTTACTCGGAGGGTTTGGAATGGTATTCCTCACGTAAATATCTCCTGGTTCATCCTCTCTCTATTGGATTTCTCTTCTCTCATAATATTGGCCTGTAATATATATACGCGTTCACACCCAATTAAAGGAGGCAGCGTTTAAGCTGGTCACGATCGCTGGAAAACTCTGGAACATATCAAATTTCTTTGACGCGATTAAATGCATAAAACACCGACCTGGATCCCAAACAAATTATTTGCTAGCCTATCATCCTCATGGCATTTTGGCAATGGGGGCGTTTGTGCATTTTGCGATTTGTTTCTGATGCACAAAATTTAATACATGTTTCCCGGCACCACTCCATCTCTGTTTGACCTCTGCGCGGTTTGTTCTTTTTCCCACTGTTGAGAGATTTAATAATGTTGGCAGGTAAGACGAGCTTTTTTTTGGGGGGGTTGGTCATTCCTGGCTATGTTGGCAATTCCTTCTTACGACGCCCAGGATGTAAAGGGAGTCAAATTTGGAAAACCAATAATGTCTTGGTCTTCTATGGACGAACTCACTTTCATCAGTTTATGCTCTAACGAGTAAATGAAAAAAAAAAATGGTTACGAGGAGCCAGGCGTTTGTATTAGTAGGGTTTTATAAACGAGAATCCCCTTCTAGAAGTTTTGGGGAAGAAGGTTGAATAGATGTTTTTTTATATAGTTTTTTGGAGGGGTGCTTATCAAATTTTTGGGTCCACCTCTGAGAATGTGGGACCTTTGTAAAATAGGGGGAATTAGTACCGGGGTAAATATGAATCATGTGCAAATTGTGTTTAATGTACACCATGTATTTGTCTTATTATATGGATTAAAAAAAAGGTATAGTTTGTATAGTTCCAACCCATTAGTTATTCGGCTACAGCCCTGATAATGTTCAAGGTCATTCTATTCTGGGGCAAAAAAAATCCAGTGCTCCGATTTTGTTGAACTGGTGTCAATTATTGCCCTGGTCAGACTGAAGCAGAAAATTTTATTCATTCTTTGGGTGACAGCTCTGTATACAGAACAGTCAGGCCGACCTAATTCACGATACCAGCCCTAACAAATGTTTACAAACATTGCATTTACTGGTCTCTAGACAGATTGGTGGGAGGACACTCAGTCACGCGGACACGGTAGTTTATTACACCGGTAGAGATCAATAGTGGAAAATGACCACATGAATGAGTGGATTATCTTAACCCGCCTGAAAATTGCCCACAGATTTATTTAAAATCAGCATGGCAAATATATCGGTGAACAATAACACCATGAAACTTTTTCCAGCAGGTGCTTTGTAATGTCATTCTCATGAACCTTGTCTGCAGGTTGACACATATTAAATTTATTTTGCCTTTAGGGATAGGTAAATATTACATTTCACTAGCTATTTTGATTGTACCAATCTAGTCGAGAAGAATGGTATTCAACGATAGGGGTGTAATATATTTTTGTCTTAAAAACGTCTTAAGTGCAAATTTGTTCTTTTCTGACGAATCACATGTCCAAAATAAAACTGGTAAAATCCATTAATGTAGATAGTAAGATATCGGAAAGAGTTCCATATGTACCCACTTAAAATTCTACTGAACCAAATGATTTTTTATTTATGGCCTTAACACTAACAAATACCCTAACCCTAAGCACAAATAAAAAACAGAATTTGTTACAGTAAACTTTGAAGAGGGTACATCTGAACTCCTTGCCTAAGAGGAATTCCCATATTGTGCAACCATTTAGTTGCTATTTATAGAATATTGATGGTTGAGGTTAAATAACCGAAAATATCGCCCGAGCCTAGACAAATATCGGCGAGTCGAAGATGAGTCTGATATTTTCTTGGCTAGGGCGAATATTTTCTGTTACAGCCGACAAAAGCCATCCAATATATTCTTATTATGCAAGAAAGCTGACTTGACAAAAGTAGGTTCTAAAATGGCTTCAAAACTATAAAAACAAGTATTTGGCTTGACGAGTGCGCACGACCAAATGTCCATATTTTTGCGTATTGTTCACTGTTTGGTGGGGCGGTACCGCTGAATTTGCACTGTGGTATTGCACCACAGATGCGAATAATTCGGGATATTGACGTGTTGGGAATTAACATTTTGTATGACGAGTTCAACTTTTTGTATGGATGGCACTTTGAGGTGCATGGGGGTGTAAATCGTCACTTAGTGTACACCATGTTAACGACACTGTCAGTGATTCGCCCAACCAAAAGCCAAAATATTTGAAAATTGAACAGAATGAGCTTCAAAGTGAATAAGTCAATATAGTTTTTTTGATTTTGATACGTAATTTTTTTGCAACTGAAAAATTACTTAAAAGAAGTAACAGCAAGTCTCAAAGATACGAATGTCCGTTTACAGAAGTGTCCGTACGGAAAGTAAGGACAAAACATTCGATTTTGTCCTTGTTAGGTTATTTTCATTCTACGAACTTTGAGGGTATATCGGGATACCTATATTTGTTACAGACATGCACAAATCGGATTTTGTTTGATGAGCAAATCATTGAGCCTTTTAAAACAAAGGAAATATCATAGGCAGATAAAAGCTATTTAATATGGAAGACCGCTGGCTCAGTTTTAAAAAAAATATCTAAGCTAAGGATATCAACCCAAGCCCACGGTAAGTGAGAAATTCGGCCATTAAAGTAATCCCGTAGTTATGTAGGCACCTACTAGCGATACAGTATTTTTTTGTAAGAATTTTTGGATCCAAGAAGTAACTCAAATTCCACTGTTTAAGGACAGTCTTTTTAGAAATACCAAGAGATTAGACAGTTTAATTCGACTGTTTCAATGGTATACATTTCTCCCAGTAATGTGATAGCATAGAGAAATCATTGATTATCTATTAGTAAAAAAGTGAATTTTGGTCAATGTTGTTTTCTGGTGAGGTTTTGATCACGGGAAACATTGGAGATGGAGTCCGGTAACCAACGCTGTCCTACTGAAGTCGCCGAAAGGTTTCATCAGAAAACGGGGAACATGGGTTATGTGTGGTATCATCTTCGTTTTATTTCGCTGTATAGAGTGCCACTATTTTGTTGCTCCATCAAGCGGTCCAAACAAATCACAGGACATCACCACACACACACACACAACCACGCCACTCAACACATGCACGCACGCACGTGCGCTCACACGCACATATACAACACATGCACACCAATACAAAAATTGCAAACACAAATCGCCATTGCATTGTATAAGACTAATCAAGACTATTTTCAATATGATGCCATTCTCTTTATAGCCATAAGTATTTTGGACCCAACACAAGTTCATGTATTTTTCATCAACATAAATTTTATTCATCCATACATCAATGTAAAAAAAAAGGAATATTCAATACAATTAAAAAAATGAATGGAAAAAAAATAAGAGTCATGTGCTATCCAAAACGGTATCAACACTTAAGAGACACTTGCACATTTAGAAAAGAGTGCGCCCTCAAGTTTTTCAAAATCGAGATTTTGCATGGGTGTAAAGCTTTTATATACAAAAGCCCCACCCGAAATGATTAAGACCATCAGCTTCCTTATGGGTACACCGAACGATTTTATAATTTATGTCGCCGGCTAGTTAATTCAGCAGACGACGAAAATGGTTTTTAACAAGAACAAACGCCCCTGCCTTATGCATTTGAATGTCGGACAATAACACAACCCTACTGGAGCTGTGGAGTATATCGGTCTAGGCACGTAGGTTCCCATTCACAAACGAAGAAAGCACAAAATAAACTAGTTG
>JAMKCH010018388.1:0-22152 GCA_023653785.1 Ophioderma brevispina
ATAAAGACTCCAAAATTAGTTGTCAAAAGTGTGTTGCCATTGATAATTATGTGTGTTCTATTCTTGTTTTGTCATAATAACTGAGACTTTCAAACAGATGGACTGAAACCAGGTCAGTGGTAACACAGGTAATCAATGGTGTACAGTAGTAATGAGTGCTCTGTGCTACATACCAAAACAGTCTCTTTTATAAAAACATGTGTTTTATGTCCCTCTTACTGACCTAACCTCGAGAGCAGGGCCCAGGCCGTACAGGTGGAGGGTGCATCTGCACCCCAATCCACAAAAGGGGAAAAGTCCACTTTTAAAAAATTACATAAATTAAAATTAAAAAAAAAAAGCTCCAAAAATTAAGAAGAAAATCCAACAAATCCATTTGTGGTGATTGAGTGTTCACAAAAAAAGTCCAATGGGGCCCTTATTAAGTTATTAGAGTGGTTAGGTCAATTTTACAACAAGGGTCTACTTTTTCAAAGGCCCACACCCCCCCTTTTTGAAAAAAAAAAAATAAAAATCCTGCATAGCCCTGGTCAGGGCTATATATGGCCACTGCTTAATATTACTCCTAAGAATCCTACATCTTGATATAAAGGGTTCCTGTTTGGTGAGTTGCAACAATTTTGGTGATAAGATGCATTTAATTAACCTGCTGAAGGACTGTTCAAATTAATGCTCATGTTTTACCATTATTTATTGCTTTACATCAACAAGTGTCATTATAACCAAAGATTGTTCCAGTACGTTTTAGAAATCAAGCCATAGATAAGGTATTATGAATATTCAGTAGGCACGTTACAGTTGGTACAAAAAGTTTTAACCACGTCGATAATTTTGAATGTTTTTGAAATAAAAAGTTTTTTTTTACTAAAATTGTTGCTCTTTCATTTATTAAAACACCTCACTTGTAAAAAGAATGCAAAAAGAGCTGTTAGAATGCCCGAAGACACAAAACCCCTAACCCTATCACTACCAAAAACCACTACGCATTCTAATGAGCTGAGGCGAGAAAGTCCAAAAAGAGTGATGACGTCATCGTACCAACACTCATATGGGCACGAAATCGCTGGCGAGGCAAGCGACTCCCTCTGTGGCTGCCATCCTGCTCATGGACTGGTGCGCTGGAGGCCCGGGTTCGAATCCCCCCACGGATGTCCAATCTTATTTAGCTTCTATCCATTACCCTGCTCTCTCCTCTCTGGAGGAGGAGACCAAAAGACCTTAGGGTTAATCAAAAGTTGCACGCTTGGAGTTTTCAATGGTCACAGTGAGTGTGGTTTACCAAGGCAAGGAAGTCTGTGATTTTAAACAAAGAGGGGTTCCGACGTGAATGAGCGAGAAAGTCTTCTTGCAATCTGAAGGGGTTGTGTCGTAGTTACACGGCACGGGCCCATTGAAAAATCCTTAAAGTGAACTTTTGGTTTGGGGGGGTTGCGTCTTTTGTGTGTTAACCTCATGTCATTCGGCAGGTTTTTTACAAGCAATGTGTTAATGAAAGAGCAAGACCTAGGCAAACATAGATGTTTATTTTGAAAAACTTTCACGATACTGATCGAAAAAACATGACAAGGAACTTTTTTCCAAACTTCTGTACAATGCCATGCATTAGGCTTGTAATTGTACATGTACAAATATGGAATTCTTGTGTTCACAGGATTCAAATAGAACAAAATGAATTGCATGTTTTCATGTCAAGTACAAATATCACAGTCGCATCTAAACCTACTATGATTTTTCACATAATTCATTTATTACCAAAGAGAAATTTATATGTATTGTGTATGCACAACTGCTCATGGACTATAACACACAAGGAATCTCCGATCCTCAGACATTTGGGGGGTGTTTTTTATTATTACCTATTTTTAAAGACGTGGTTTACACATTACTGGAAGCCAGGCAGAAATATTTACTTGGAAGAAAGAGTATTAATTAAAAAATTTTCCCAATATCATATGTGTAAACAGTGTCTAAATTTCGAGATGCGCAATTTTTGGGGAGGGGGGGGGAATGACGCTAGCTCTCTGCTTGCCACCAGTAGGGATCACTTAGTCGGATCAGAGACTGTATAGAGAGACATGCAATCTATTATCATTCAGGGGGAATTGGCCAAAATGACGGTTGGATAGCTTTCTCAGAACTATCAAGATTCTCTAGTAGCACCAATATGATAGCAATGTTAAACAATAATAGGGGAGGCTCACGCCTTTAAGAGAGTGACAAAGGACATTTTCTCAAGTACTGGGGGCATCTCTATGGGCATCAATGTTCATCGTTTGTATGGAAATTGATGTCTTGCCATGATAAATTCATAAACATACCATTTACTGACAGAAATATTTCTCACGAGCGGATAAGCGAATTTACATGGTCTTGCCTACGATACAAATAATCATTTGTATCATTGCCATACACAATGTCGCCTGCCCCTGACATATACCACATGGATAGCGGTCTGAGTTGCGATGAAACACCGGGAAGTTGCTTTTTTTCGCCTTAGCAATATGGCAGGAACATGCATACACCTTGTTAAAGTTAAGGAATTTTGTATAACAATGAACAGAGTGTGAATATGTGCAACAGCAGGTGGTATGCACTGTTTCCCGCCTTATTGCCAAGGCACCAAAAGCAACTTCCCGTTGTTTCATTCGGCGACCATTCAACTTGCGGCAGCCCGCTATCCAGTGTAGAGGTCAGTGGTCCCTACCAGAGTGTTGCAGGACAAAGAGTTGATGCTTTTCAGTTCATTATTGGCAGCTTAGTACACAAGATGGTTGTCCATAGCTGTGTACAAAAATGAAGGGTTCCATATTTTGGAAATTCCTCGACTGATCAGATATTCACATTTGAATAAGGTTCTACATGTCCTCAAAAACAATGCTAGGGGGACAATAAACCACCTGTCTGATTGTGGGAGTTGCAGCATTCACCTACAGGTGCCCGTATTGTTATCCAGGAATGTGTTTAGATTGTCCTTCACACCAAATACATTTCTCACAAGAACAATACATCGAGTACAATAAACCACCTGTCTGGTTACTACAGTTGCAGCATTGACCTTTTCTTAGAATGTGTATAGAGTGTCTGCCCCATTGTCCTCCAAGAACAATTCCAGGAGTACAATAAACCACTTATTTCTGAAAGTTCCACTGTTCATCTACAGGTAACTGTATTGTTATCCTGGAATGTGTGTAGCTTATCATCTGCATTGTCCTCCAAGAATAATTCCAGGAGTACAATAAACCACCTGTTTAGCAGTTGCAGTGTCCATCTCCAGGTGCCTGTATTGTTCTACACACATTCCAGGAGTACAATACAACCACCTGTTTGATTTTGACATTCCTGACAATAAACCACCTAATTCTGGGAGTTGCAGCATTCACCTGCAGGTGCCTGTATTGTTATCCTGGAATGTGTGTAGAGTGTCCTTCACACCAAATACATTTCTCACAAGAACAATACATCAAGTACAATAAACCACCTGTCTGGTTATGACAGTTGCAACATTCACCTACAGGTGTCTGTATTGTTTTCTTGGAATGTGTGTAGAGTGTCTGCCCCATTGTCCTCCAAGAACAATTCCAGGAGTACAATAAACCACATATTTCTGAAAGTTCCACTCTTCATCTACAGGTGACTGTATTGTTATCCTGGAATGTGTGTAGCTTATCATCTGCATTGTCCTCCAAGAATAATTTCAGGAGTACAATAAACCACCTGTTTAACAGTTGCAGTGTCTATCTTCAGGTGCCTGTATAGCAGCTGTATTGTTCTACACACATACCAGGAATACAATACAACCACCTATTTGATTCTGACATTTGAAGTGTTCATCTAAAGGTGCTTGTATTGTTATCCTGGGATGTGTGTAGAGTGTCCTTCACATTGTCCTCCAAGAACAATTCCAGGAGTACAATAAACCACCTGTCTGATTCTGATAGTTGTAGCATTCATTTACAGGTGTCTGTATTATTATCTTGGAATGTGTGTAGAGTGTCCACCACATTGTCCTTCGAAACAATTCCAGGAGTACAACAAGACATAGACTTGGTGTTAACACACCAATGTGAACTCGCGCACAGGCTTGATGTACAATAAACCCGAATGGAACTGTCTACCTGAAACCCTCATCAATATCACTACAACTGAAGCATTTAAAGAAGAAACAACCAAGTATCTAAGAAACCAACCCCCCAGCATCTAACTAACGTCTAGCGCATTCACTAACCTCTGCGTTTGACCTCTACTGTCGAGGAGCTGCAGAGTACATCTGTCAATGTCAAAGTGATGTTTGGTTCGTTTTCATGAGTTGCCTATATTGAAAGAGTCTTGGCCACCATCGTCTGAGTCCATAGACAATGTTGAGGTATAGTGCCACCAACCTGGACACCAAGCCTTGTCCAACTCAACATATATTAAGTCATTAATATGTTATCGTTATCAAAAAGGGAGTAACATTGAAATCTTATTAATAATTACTACTAATTACTACTGTAATTACCGGTTGTTATTGTTTATTTATCGAATAGTGTCTCACATATTTATGATCTGAAAACATCTCAGATATATTATTTTCTCAGCCTTGGGCGGAATCGTCGAAAAATACATGTGTGTCCAGTAAAGTAATCTCTTATAGCTGGCGCGAGCAATAAAACACCTGTTTGATTCTGACAGTTGTGTGTAGAGTGTACAATGAACCACTGTCAGTTGTAGCGTTCATCTACAGGTGTCTGTATTGTTACCTTGGAATGTGTGTAGAGTGTACAATGAACCCCTGCAACTTGTAGCATTTATCTACAGGTGTCTATTGTTATCCTGGATTGTGTGTAGAGAGTCCTCCACATTGTCCTCCAAGAACAATTCCCGGAATACAACGACCACCTGTTTGATTCTGACCATTGCATGTTCATCTACTCCTGGAATGTGTGTAAGTGTCCCCACATTGTCCTCCAAAAACAATTCCAAGAGTACCGTATAAGCCACCTGTTTGATTCTGTCAGTTGTGTTAGAGTGTACAATGACCACTGTCAGTGTAGCGCATCTACAGGTGTCAATTGTTAATCCTGGAATGTGTGTAGAGTGACAATGAACCAACTGTCAGTTGTAGCATGCCATCATCCTACAATACCGTGTCTGTATGTTATCATGGAATGTGGTAAGTGTAACCAATGAACCATGCCCGTTGTAGCATTCAATTCACCTACAGGTGTCACTTTTTTTCCATGCTGTGTGTAGAGTTTACATTGAACAATGAACCACTGCCAGTTGTAGCGTCACATACAGTGCCTGTATTCTGAATGTGTGTTAGTGTGCTCCATTCCAGGTACCTTTTTCCACCTGTGATTTGTGTTATGTTTGTTAAAAATTTGTCTACATACACTGCATTGTGTTGTTGGCTTGGGTTGGCTGCTGTGTCTAATATATAACTGCTTTTTCAATACTTGAAGAAATTGTAATTCACTGCGGTCCGAATATGTTTCACAAATTAGGTGTGCCAGGGTAGTTTTTATAATCATATTGAAAGACACGCAAAAGGAAACAAAAAAAGGCAGCAAAGGGACCCCTTCTCCCTCTCCCCTTTTTCATCAGTCGTTGCTTAATCATGTAACATACTAAATTTAGTACATTGAAAAGAGTATTATCTGGAGACCTTGAAATTATATTAATATATTTCCTAGCGGAAGAGAAAAAATATAATTACAAGAATATTTTGGCTCACCGATTGCGTTCTTTACAGTGGTAGCAGTGGCTGTTTTTGTATCTGCACTATAGTGGAAAATTTAATAACTTTATAGCATGCGGCACAATCAAAAGGGCAAAAGAAAAAAGAGTAGTACTAGTAACAAAAAAAAATTAAAAATCTGAAAAAAAATGAAGAAATACAAAATAGAAAAATTAAAAAAACCGTTTTTAAAAAAAAATTTATATAGAGTAAGGAAATTTGTCTATATAGTGACGAAAAGTGTTAAGAACAGGAGACCAATGGGCTGTTTAGCTTACAGGCAGGTCATTAGTATGGGCCGTTAGCAATTGATTGTGCATAAGAAGGAATTTTACAATTTTGAAGAATGCCCATTTAATGGGCCATGGACCTTGACCCAAATCTGTGAACAACCCATATGGACCTTGGGTCAGCTGTTCTTCTGACAAGTTCTGGTGATAATAGAAATACACATACGGGGCTTGGGACAGTGGTCCTTATTAGAACAGTAGTGATTATAGCAATTGATTTGGGCACAAGACGGAATTTCTAGATTTTCAAAGAATGCCCCTTTAATAGCCCACAAATGACCTTTAACCAAAATTTATGAACACCCCATATGGGCTGTTTAGGTCAGTGGTTCTTCGGACCATAATTGGTGATAGCACCAAAATGAATTTGTGGCAAAAGGAGGAATTTAGGAGATTTTCAAAGAGCCCCTTTAATTGGCCCATGTGACCTTTTGACCCACAATCTGTGAATTACACATTACGGGCTTGGGACAGTGGTCCTTCTTACGAACATTAGTGATATAGCAATTGATTTGTGGCACAGAAGGAATTAATAGATTTTCAAGAATGCCTCTTTATCAGCCCATGTGATTTTGACCCAAAATCTGTGAAACCCATAGGGCCTTGAGTCAGTGATTCTTCTGAGCAATTTGGTGATTATCGCCAGATTGATTTGTGGCACAAGAAGGAATTTATAGAGTTTTTCAAAGAAGCCCCTTTTTAAGTGGTCCAGGTGATCTTTGACCCAAAATCTGTGAACACCCCATATGGGCCTTGGTTCAGGTTCTTCTGACCAAGTCTAGTGATTATAACAATTGATTTGTGGCACAAGCAAGGGAAATTTATAGATTTTCAAAGATTGCCCTTTAATTGGCCCATGTGACCTTTGACCCAAATCTGTGAACACCCCATATTGGAACCTTGGGTCAGCGGTTCTTCTAACCAAGTCTAGTGATTAATAACAATTGATTTGTGGCACAAGAAGGAATTTATAGATTTTCAAAGAATGCCTCCTTTAATCGGCCCATGTGACCTTTACCCAAATCTGTGAACACCCCAATGGACCTTGGTTCAGCGGGTCTTCTAACCAATCTAGTGATTATACAATTGATTGTGGCAAAAGAAGGAATACTAGATTTTTCAAGAATGCCCCTTTAATCGGCCCACTGACCTTTGACCCAATCTGTGACACCCCCCCCCCCATGGGCCTTTGGCAATGATTATTCTGACCGATTTTTCGCTCCAATCGGCCCAAGCGTTTGGCAACAGGATGCATTATGGCAGTGTTAACAGACAGAGTGATAGATAGAGTCAACACATGGCCATAACAAAGCTCGCATACGACGTATGCGAGGCTAAAAAGTAGTTTTAAAAAGTGGACAGATTCTTTTTAGTAATAACCCCAAAATGTAGCGCTGATGTATGATGTGTGTGTGGTGTGTTATTTGTTTGTGTTAACGTTTCTGGTTCACCTTTTTCAAATTTACTTGTGGCATGGACACCTTGACCCAATTGCCATCAATGTCAAGCCATAGTGTACCGATAGAGACGTGCGTGTCATGGTATGATTATAGGTCACATCCAAGTTCAAAGGCCATTAAGGTCAACTTTAAGGAGAGTTGTTCACAAAAGCAAGTGACCAGTGTCCGAGAACTGCCTTGTTAAGATTGTTTGTGTAATTCTTCAGACCTGACCAGAAACAGTAAACATGTTTTTGTATTTGCCTGTTGTTGTTGTTATTTTTTTTTTTGTTGTTGCATCATCCTCTAAAGCATAGGAGCAGCATAGGGATTATTTCGGTGAGTGTGTGAGTGTGTGGTGTGTGTTGTGTTGTAACACCACAATACCTTATGGGGCGCTTTTAACCTTTGGGGATTATTTCCTTGTGGGGACCTTTAAAACAATTCTAATTCCCCACAAGCTATTAATATGTAAGGTCTTAGAGACTAATACTATTAAATTACACTTGTGGGACTTTATATATGATTAGTCTTAAGAGACAGCCCATCACCAATTTACTTAACGGGAGAAGCAGCGATTTGCTGAGCCAACATCGAAAAATTCTCAAAATTCATATTTTGGTAGTTTGTTGCTGAATGAACATGCTAACATAACCTGCCAGTGGCTGGCTTGAAATCTGTGTATTTAAGACATGGCAGTACTTTTTATCCTGTTCTGTAGTTTTATATGTGCGAATCAAAAATTCCGGCTATTGTGTACCATAACCTGTATAGTTTGACCTCCAACCCCCCCCCCCCCCCCCCCCCCCCCCCCCCCACCACCCCCCCCCCCCCCCCCCCACCCCCCCCCCCCCCCCACCCCCCCCCCCCCCCCCCCCCCCCCCCCCCCCCCCCCCCCCCCCCCATACACACAAACATATTGATCTTTGTTTTCTGTAACTGGTGGAAACACAATCACTTTTTAGGTAGATTTTGAACCGCCATAGCTGTATGTCCAGAGTCCCGTTCAGAACCAGCCCTCGAGCACGCAGCGCCAGGTCTGGGAAAAGTGTATTCAAATGCTTTTATGTTTTTAGTGCATATCCGTACAAATGAATAGGCGCCGGGATTTTTTTTACCCGCGGGCCTACCCCCCCCCCATTCCCCCTATAGTTGAAGTATTTGGCCCTCGAACCGGAATTCTATAAATACCTAAGAATATCCTGAGTCCGAATATTCACCCTAATCACAGATTTTTTACCTCTTCATGTCAAAATCCAACGAATTAAATTGTGCCTCTCAAAGCCCTATAAAATTTCTTCCAGTGACGAATCACAACGCTGAAGGATAGCCATCTAGAAGGACCCTCTTCCCCACTGACATTGCCACGTACGCGGCTTCCGCTCGGTGGCTAGGTCACAGGCTAGGAACGAGGGTCCTTCTGGTAGGGACTAGTGCAATACGGGTGTACATGGAAAGACTTTCTTTGACCAGAAAAGCAGAGACTAAATTTGCTACTGAGTGATGTGGAATAAAATTTAGATAAGAGTCAATGAAGCTGTAGGGATACGAAATAGTGAGTAATTAAAACTAAAAATTTCGTCAATTAGATCATTGCTCACCCTCGGGCTTCGCCCTCGTTGGCGTAGTTTTCCGAGGTGAGCAGTGATCACTATATGTCCATTTGCGGGAGGCAGTATGACCAATTTCATAATACTTATTTTCACTATTTGGTTGTGTTTTGTCTATATACATAAAAGAAGTTATATGGAATATACACACTTATCCCTGAGTTATAAGTTAAAAAGGTACAGTTCTACATTTTTCAATTCCGTCGCAAATTTATCGTTGCTAATCCCTTTATAAAGTGCAGATATATGGTGATTCTTCTGTTAAGACAGCCATCACCCAAAGACAGTTTAAAGGGACAGTTGTCTAACAAATGGTTAAAAAACACTAATACCCGTGTTTTGTTCCTAAAAACGCCCCTTGATTTTAATAAACGCCCCCTATGATTTTGGATAAAACCAATTCAGAAAATGAGTTATTGCTCCTACTCACTGATTTAATGGCCGGACTGTCATAATCGTATCCATAATCGTGTTGTATCAATGCTTCTGCTTCAGGCACATCAAACTTGGACCCACGTGTTGCCCTGGGTTGAAATACCCAGGCGCGCGCACTGAACACCCTTTTATAACTGTGTAAGGTGATTTTGCTGGGATTTTTACTTCCCTTTTGGACTTAATAAACGCCCCTCTTTTGAAAAATGGCACCGTCCCGGGGCGTTTATTAGGAACAATATGGTAGATAAAAGTAGCAACAAGACCTGGGATGAGTTCATGCATCCGGACTGCTTTGCTGCAGAATTTGTGTACAAAAGACCAAAAGATTTATGGTCATAGCTACTGGACATTCAGGACTGAGAATTTTGGAAATTTCATACTCTACTAAAACATGTCAGTACATAAAAAGTGTTCAAGAAGATTAAGGGCCACAAAAAATTTCATGATCAGGATAAAAACATCCGTCTTAAGTACTAGCGTTTGGGGCTAAAACGAGTGTAAGTTTTGTGTGATCACATGACATAAATGAGGTGAAATTTCACAAAAACTGGTGGCATTGTGGGATACACCCTCTGAAGTCACATAACAGAGAGGAACAATAGAAAAGTGGGATCTGTAATATTAAGGTCATTATTATGGTGTAATGATTTGTCACTATTGGAAATTACTTATGATTATGATATTCCAAATCCTTTAAACCAATCCTGTCTGATTAATCAAAATGAAAAAAAAACCGGATCATTTGTGCCATTTTATAGTCAGGTGGACGTTTGTGCTCACAGCCTAAAGGATGGAATGGAGTACAGACTTTTTATATCGATAGTTTTTAGTTTATTAGGACTTAAGCCCCAATAATTTTGAAGGGTGTGCAATTTGGTGCAGTGGCATTTTTGAAAATCCAATATGGCTGCTTGCATGTCCAAAATCACTAAAAAATACCTTAAGTATTTTTGATAGAGAATTTTTTTTTTGCGGTACTCCGGTGTTGTTATGCACGATGAAGTGTTAATAATGTAATTGGTCTAATTGCCTAAAAATCCAATGTGGCTGATCAAACGTCAATTATGCGCTCGGAATCATTAAATGATCTTAAACCCTCCAGTACATATTACATATATTAGATATGCAGAATAATATCCTCAACACATAAAAACATGGTTGCAGGGTCCAAAATATGTTAACATTGAACACGAATCTGTAAGGTTACTTTTACACCTCTAGAATGCATTCGAACGCATCCAGACATTCAAGTGGGTTTGCACATTTTGCAGTATAGAGGCTTGTATCTGGTGTGTATATGTATGTTTTTATGCTTTACACTATGAGATATATGAATTTGGTACTAGAAACCCTTATTTGGGATTTCTCTGTAATCGACATTTTTAATTCAAGATGGCAGCCAATATAGCCGGCTTTAAAAGATACTATATCTATATTATGTGTAGTTACATCAACTAATTATTATTATAAAAGTGTTAATAAAGGTATGGGATAAGTATTTGACCTTTGACATTTGAATTCCTTATCTGGCATTTTTGTTTCGTTAACATGCAAACATTAAGATTGGGGGGCCCAAGAGTGCCCCCCCCTTTTGAGCTTCTTTAAACCCTATAAATACGGCTACATCTGTATTGTATTTAATTATATCATCCAAAATGATTATTAAAGTTTAAATTAAGTATGAGATTTATGTCTTTGAACATCACAAAATCGTATTGGTGTTTTGTTTTGGACAACATGCTTAAAATTCAAAATGGCAGCCAATATATTATGAATATATGGCAACTTGTAGGTTTTAAAGATCTTGAAAGGCAGTCATATTGGCTGTCATCTTGATTGGTAAGAATGTTAACACACTTCGAATGCCAGATATGAGTTCCTACTGGGTATAGAGCCTAGAATTATGCCTCTATCACAAATACTTGATGAGTTATGGTCAATTGGATGATTTCGGGGCATATTGGATTTCGGGGTGGCCATATTGGACTTGATGGTAATGTTGTGATCAAATCACATCAAAAACCTGTCCAGTAGATTCCTCGGGTTTAAAACCTGGATATAGATCATAAAATTATGGCCATTTGAATGAATTTGAGAGTGGTAGCGGCCATATGGATTTCTAGAAAATGCACTGCACGAAATTTTGCACACCCTCCAGAAATTATTTTCTTATGTCCTCATTAACTAAATCGATCGATAGAAAAAGTCTGACCCCATTTCCACCCTCCACCCACAATTCCTCATGATTTATTCCGTCAAGCGCTACTGCACAACATCATAAAGCGCATGACGGAATCAATTGTAATACTCATTTACATAATTGGAGACTCTACATGAAACGTTTGCCCATGTTTGAAGGATTATGTCTGACGCACCGGTATTTTTTTTACCACCACCCATGCTCCAGAAGCAGGTCTCCATCACTAACCTCCAAAGGGCAGCTATTTACGTTTTCTTATCTTTTTGGACTCTTTTTTTTCCCTCTAACCGGAAAAAAATAATGAAAAGTAAATATTTAAAAGAGGCAGTGCAGTAGCGAGGATTCGAACCCGAGACCACTGTCTCATGAGGGCAGCTACCTAACCACAAGACCAGCGAGGATTGGTGTGCCAGATTTGCAATTATAATCCTTGATAACATGTACGAATAAATCGCTACTGCTATTGTGGTCAGCACTCATATAATGAATAGCTCCGCTCTAAAACGTTTCCACGACCTATGCTCCAGGAGCTGAGTGGTAGGCAAAATCTCACCCCCTTGCATTTCTGACCTTGGGATGATGCACGTGATCAAGAACACACTTCTTGTTCTTCCAAATGCTTTTTAAATTGCCTTTTAATAAATGATTATTTATTGAAGGAAACATTTTTATGTGTATTTTTTAATATATTTGTTTCTACAATTTAATTGTTGATTATTATGAAGTATTATTAAATCTATATTCTATTTTCTCTTTATTCCAGTGATGTAGTCGACCAACTAGCACACACACGCACGGCGACCACACTAGACACACACACACGCAACCCACCACACGCACACACTGTCATGGACCAATTTCGTAACATTTCCCGTCTACTATCCAGGCAGCTGGACCGATTTTCTAAAAAAAATTGTAATCGGATTGTTTTTCGTGAAACATAATCCACGTGCGTGAGGGAGAAAACATCATTACAAAATCGGACTATCATTGGTCACCAACCTTGATAGACTCCCATTTGTTGAAATTTGTGAAATTCATAATTTTTTTTCAAATGATGTACATGTATTTCTCCAAAATATAATACACCACCTCACATTTCTGTTTTCAAAAGAAGGAAAATTTTGGTGCCTTGCCACTCAACCATTATATTAATTTGGTATATGAAAGTGGGCTGCATCAGAAAAGCAAGAATGAATCAAAAATAGGCTGTTAGTTTAAACTTCTTCATCCAAAACAGACACACTCTAACCACTAATAAATCTTTTGCAGTGTAATGAAAAAATACATTTACCAAAAAAAAAGTGAATAAGTGTCAGTTCTCCTTTATCAAGAAGGTACAAGAGATAATTCCTTTTATCATTCTTGAAATTATGAGAAGATATAACCCCCACCAATCTGCGAGTGATCAAATTGGAAGATCTAAGTTTCGTTCCATTATTTGAAATGTATAGGGTAAATGGAAGACTATACAATGATCACAATGATAGCTAAATAGCACATACCAATTAATCTTCTGACAACCTTTTTGGACAAGTTATAGAATTCGCAATTCCTGCTAGGTCTCTTTTGATCCTTCAAATAATAATCGATATTCTCAGAAGATGCATCAAGCCTTACTATTTACATTTTTTACCAAAATAAACTTGCCCGTTGACAGTTCCAAAGCATGGATCGGACACCAGAGTGTTTTTTCGTATGCGTATTCCATGAACAACGATTTCAATACGGAATAAACCTCCTAATCTCGTTGTAAAATCATCCAAGTGGCAATGACAAATCTTGCTCCCATTTGAAAAGCGTTTTCCATGGAATAGATTATCATTTTCATTTTTCTGTTAATTGAGTAGTTTTTATATAATTATGGTATCATCAATGTGGTCTGTCGACAACTTCAAGAGGCACAGGCACATTTGGAAAAATATACGCTTGAGTCCACCATTCCTGCCAGTGTTTATTCAAACAATAAAAGAGCCAAGGTGCGATTGTCCTTTAAAATAGTGTTGAAAGAAATTTGCATGATGTGCAATTACTACTTTGGCTGAATCGTAATTACAGAATAAGCTAACAAATAGCGGTAATCCGTATTCACGATAAGCTTGTATATTGACCATCAGTCCTTCACTATCATTCTTCATTTGTACTACCCGATGTGTTTCTAGAAGTTTCATTTGTTTCACACATAGCATCAATTTTAATAAATAAATAAACCGGGAACAATCAAGGGGCGACTCAGTGATTTTAAATTACAAACAAACAAACACAAACACAAACACACTCAAAACAAATGTGTAGTAATGTCCATACAGGCCTTTAATAACAAAGATCAAGTCCCATCTACATAAGATGGGAAAGTGGTAATGTGATTTATAGAACCTTGACTATGAATGAAAAGATTTTTCTTTTCAAATTTCCTGTTCAGACCAGAAACCAATCAAAGTCTACGGTCATTATTTGAAGTGA
Source organism: Ophioderma brevispina (assembly GCA_023653785.1). Classification (NCBI taxonomy): domain Eukaryota; kingdom Metazoa; phylum Echinodermata; class Ophiuroidea; order Amphilepidida; family Ophiodermatidae; genus Ophioderma; species Ophioderma brevispina. The sequence continues at coordinate 14,157 of JAMKCH010018388.1, forward strand.
AAGGAAATTAAAATATATTGGGAAATTTTGACTTGACGTAAAATTAACAAGGAATTTACAAGTCACTCAATAGAACCATTCTGATGATTTCCAATAATATTGATGCTAAAATATGGTTTATCTATTCTCGGAGCTCTTAAAGTTCACCTGCTGTCATAAAATGAGTTCGGTAGCCAAAAAAAAGGAGAATATACAGAATTAACATTTTGTGATAAGAACCCAACCAACATGTTGCTGTTGGTGGCATACATTTGAAAGGTACTTAAAAATTCCAATTTAAAACCCTGAAATAATGTATTTTCTCATCATTTCCTTGAATTAATGTATTTTCCCATATTCCTTGAAATTAATGTATTTTCTCATTATTTCCTTGGTAATTAATGTATTTTTCTTTATTATTTCCTGGTAATTGAATTAGTTGAGAAAAATGATGTATCGTTTTTAAGGGCACGATCAGTGTTTGATAAATCAGAAAAATTCCAAAAAATCAGATTTTGCATTTATGTAAAACTAGCCAAAATATAATTTTATATAAAAATATTTTTAAATGATAAGACCAAAAAAGCAATCCCCCACCTAATGAAGGACAAATCTGATATTTTTAGTCATTTACGACAACACGTAACTGAATGGAAGAATCTATTTTTGAACACTGCCGTTTTACTCATTTTTCGTCTTTCCTCAGTTCAGGGGACTTTCCTTCACTCTAAGATTCCTGACCACATTTAAAATATTTTGACTCTTTCGCGGTGATAATGATAGTGTCTTTAATAGAGGGAATAGAAAAAAACACATTCGTTGAGGGTAAAGTAAGGAGAACAGGTGATATATATGACAAGAAGCCAAGGTCAGAAATACCATTTAAGTACAAAACAAATGAGCCTTGTGCACAAACGATTGAAATGAATCTATTCAAGGATTTGGAATGCCAAAACAATTACGAAGCGATCACAAAAATACACTCAAGAATGTCCCTATACGAGTTATTACTTATTCTACAAAATCACTCTGAGTGTAAGTCTAACTCCAGATGAACGGTGATGATTGTCTTCACCGAGAGTTAGAGTAATAAGGATAGAGGTCGGACGGGGACCATCTTGAATCGCGAGCTCACTGGTGGGACACTTCGATGTTTACAGCCAAGCCCATTAAAACTAAAACTTAAGGCACGGAAATGCACTTTCTCGTGATTCGCTGGGCGATCCTCGAATATAAAAATGACCTTAGATATCCCAAAAACATCCTCACACTGTTAAAAAAGTTTCTAATTTTACCAGCCTTTACTTTTACATACGGTAAACCCAATTATTGAATAATCTTTACGCTTTATTACCTATAAGATACCTAACAAAATTGGAAGCAGAAAATGTAAATAAACAGTGGCTAGAAAATAATACTACCCATTCTGAAAAAGGTAGTATTTATAACCCTGACCGTTATTATATTTTCGCCGTAATATTACGTTCTTTTTGTAACTTATGTTTAAGGAAGAATACGAACTATGAAAATCGTTTTACCTACAATAAAGTGTTAAATAACGTTTAATAACATCATTTAAAAAAAAATGCGAATCTTTATTTTTCCCCTATCATTTTTAAAAATATATAGTTTAAAAACTATTTTCCCCTTTCCTCCTCCTTTTTGTATTATTTTAGTTTAATAATTTGAAAAAGGAGTACACACACATTTATAAGTTAATTTAGCATCTGATATCAGTAAAGTCATGTAGTGTAGTGGATAAAGGTTGAGGACTTGTATCTTAAGCCCTTGTTCGAATCTCTGTAAGAGTACATGTATAATTTTATTCATATGATGATAAGTAATTGGTGACATGACATTACATGTGTACATTACCATATAAAACCGAAGTGTTAAACTGGTTTTATACTTTATTTATTCACGTTTTTCCCTTTTGTTTGTTGCCTTTTTTCTTACAAATGTTTGCCTGACATATAACTTTTTTTACAACCAACGGTGGTAACGTAAATAAACGTTTGTATGAAATGACCATAGCTACCAACGTGAAAATTTGGTCAGAGGATTGTAATAACATTTGAATTCTACATATTGTTTAAACACGTCAAAAACCACAATAACTGAAGCTGAGATTTTACCCGTTATTTTATGTTCCCTGCAATGGTTTTCGTATTTTTACTGCTCCATTATTTCTACGTCTGCATGTACGAGTCCCAGCTGCAGTCAACTGCCTGTTTTTGTACAGGTTTTATTTTTTAACATGTCAGGCATGTGGTTTGTTCCGACATTTATACAACCGCGCAGAGGGATCAGCCACGTTGTTTTTTGCAGATTTCCAAAAATGTGCTTCCAAAATAGCGTGTGCTATAGCATGTTCGTATTTTGCTAACGGAGTTGCTATGACGAGTTGTACGATTTAACCCAGTAATAGTAGCACAGTGCCCAATATTTTTTAATTAGTATGGAACTGTGAACTCGGTAGGTGCTAAAACGCGTCCACCTGCTTTTTCGTTTGTATTATTGGTAATCAGCGAAAATAAGCGTGTTTCTGCCCATCCTAAGAATAACCGGAAACAGTCCAGAGGCCTTGGTCTTCGCGCAAGGTTTCAAAATGCCGCTTACATTATCAAAGTTCCACCGAAAAATTCCGCTGGACTCTTCTTCAGAATTCAATCCTTTTTCGGAGCCGTCTAAAAATAAGTTTTGTCCACAGTTCAAGACAACGGGGTTTTATGATCCCCCCAAAGACACAAAAGTTAGCAGTATAGACATCCTGGCTGTCAAATTCTTCACAAAGAGTATCATATTGCCGATATCTGCCTGTGTGGGGGCACTCAAGGAGTGAAGTATAACCATTAACAGACAAGGTTGTAACCATGTTGCAATGGGGGGGGCATAATAGAAAGGGTGCCGAGGCATAATTGTGAAGCCTGTGAGGGTGAAATTTGTGTCTTTCTCCATAACAACTACACACACGGTCACTTCATTTGGGGGGCTTGCGGGGGGCAAGGGGTCGGAGCAGAGGACCCCCCCCCCCCGGCTGGTTACCACCCCTAAGATGATTAAAATTAGGGTTAAGCTATGAAGGTTGACAACCGTGGACCGCCATCGCTTGACACAATGTCCGCAGATGTATAGTAAAATATTAGGTTTATTCCCCAGTTGCAACTGACACCCCCTCCCACAGCACCCACCAACCCCACTCACACACACACACACATTCCACACAACACCAATCACAAGGCGCCTTGCAAGACAAGTTCTGAGCACTAGTGCAACAGCACGGTGTTGTTTCTCATGTGTGATGACTTAGTGCAAGGATTCTGACAGCCCAATCTCCAAAGAGCATTGGAGTGGGGGGGGTAAGATTGGGGTGGGGCGGGGACAGAAAGGATAATTTACAACTTAATAAAACGGTGCGGGTCAACAATTGTGGTAAAAATATGTTATTTGGGACCCTCCCAGATGTGTGATAAAATGTATCAACATGACATGTTATTCAAAAGTTTTCATACTGAAATAGGGGGTAACCTTTTTTTGACCCCCAATAACTTAATTTGTATATTTTTTTGATTTTTGCATCATGCATTTCCTGATCCTGGGACTTATAGCTACAATTTGATATATTACAACCTTTGTTCAAATTAGGTCAAACCACCCATTGTCGGAGCAGTCCAAAGATAGCTTTGTCCAGTAGTTAATAGCATGGGGCCCCGATCGACAGCTCTATGACAAAAAAAAACTTTATCAGTAAAAAACCCGGAGTGTATGGCACGCCATAAAGGCCATAACGTATTGCTGCCACGGTTGCGAGAACGTAGCAACGCGTTGCGGACATTTCGGCAACGCATGGCGAAGTCGGCCAATCAAAATAATGATTTTTCTGCTGCGTATTTCAAAAAATAGTACACCACACCGCGTTGCTAGAACTTGACAACGCGTTGCAAACCTTCACAACGCGTTGCGAGCTTCACAAAGCGTTGCAAAGCTTCACAACGCGTTGCTAAAGTCCACAAGCCAATAAGGGTAATAACGTATTGCCGCAACGCGTTTTGCCGGCATTGGCGGACCAACGCGTTGGTGTGTCGGCCAATCAAAATCATGATTTCTGTGACGTATTCAAAAAAATAGACCCACACCGTTGCTATATACTTTGCAACGCGTTTCAAACCTTTCAAAACGCGTTGCGATCTTCACCACACCGGTGCGTTGCAAGCTTCACAACGCGTTGCTAAGTGCACAAGCCATAAAGGTCATAACTGTATTGCCGCAACGCGTTGCGACATTTCGGCAACGCGTTGTGGGTGTCCGGCCAATCAAAATCATGAATTTCTGTTGCGTATTTCAAAATAATAAATCTCACAACGCGTTTTGCAACCTTCACAACGCGTTGCAAAACCTTCGCAACGCGTTGCGGCATAACGTTGACCCCTTATTGCCTTCACAACGCGTGGTGAAGTTACAACGTGTTGTGAGTTTACAACGTGTTGTGAAGCTCGCACGCGTTGTGAATGCTTGCAACTGTTTGAATGCTCATAAAAGGGTCTAACGTTGCAGCAACGCTTATGGATCTATTTTTTGAAATACGTCACAGCAAATGCATGACTTTTGATTGTCCGACGCCGGGGAGCAACGCGTTGCCAAAATGACGCAACGCGTTGCTACTTTCTCCAGACCGCGTTGCGGCAATGCGTTACGACCCTTATGGCTTGTGAACCGTCGCAACGCGTTGTGAAGGTCGCAACGCTTTGTGAAGGCTTGCACGCGTTGTGAGTTTCCACAACGCGTTGCTAGATACTTTGCAAAACGAGTTGTGGGTCTCATTTTTGAAATACGTCACAGAAATTCTTCATTCTAATTGCCGACGCCGCAACGCGTTGCTACTTTTCTCGCAACGCGTTGCGAATGTCCGTCAACGCTTTGCGGCAATACGTTATGTCCTTTATGGCTTGCGATAGGTGTTTGAAGTAATTACAGGCCGCCTTACTCACTGTCCGGCTACAACGGTAAAGAATAGGGCAACTCATTTCATTTGAACTCTTCCGCAACATTAGCTTCACGTGTTTATATTCCGCTATCGCTATGGAGCCGCGGGATGCCATATCGCCACACAAAGACCGTCTGGTCGCAAATGTCCAATTAGACTGTCCACAGTCTCGGCTCTTTCTTCGTATTAGGCAACAGTCCGGTTTGAACACATAAATCAAAAATTTTATTTTAATTTTAATTATTTGGAAGTATATTTTTTACAACATTGGCATTCACCAATTGATGGCCAGGGCATATCAATGTACAGTTATATAAAAAAATAGATCAAGAAATTAACAATCCTAAAAAATCAGAGATCACTAGGCAAGCTCTATGCCATGCATGGACATAATCGGTCCATCCCTGAGTTTGTCCTATTTTTAGAAAACCGCGCGCCCTCATACGAACCAATTTCCCATGGATTGACAAAATTCAAAAACACCACTTGGCTGACTCAGAGAGATTGTAGTCTTCATTTACCAGTCGTTTATACCAAAGGACCTGAGAGGGTCTAATGTCCAATGTGACATGGCCTTTGAAACAGAGTCTGACACAAAATGCTGTGAGTGTGTTTTAGGCAACACTAACCTGATTCGGATGCACTTTGTCATACTTAAAACAGAATTTTTTTTTATTTCTAAATTACACCAAAACAGCATTTTAAACAGTTATTAAATTAAAAAAAATCCAAAAAAGGTAATAAAATCAGAATTGAAAACTAACCACTTATGTAGACTTGAAGTTACAGTTTGGCAATGATTTGCCTACATGAATGTATTTCGTAACATAATAAAATTATGTTCTAAAGCAAAACATTGCAGACAAAATGATCACGCTTAAAGAGGACCCACTGGCAATGTGGAAAAAAGGCGCCTTCAAGATTTTAAAAAAAAATTTTTGCATGGTTGTAAATCTTTATATAGTAGCTCACCTGAATGATTACGCCCAAATCAACGCTTTATTCTGGACAAACCAGAATCATTATAATCTAAATCATCTGGAGTGCTTCTATCATTGTGTTAACACCAAAAACGCGCCACAGTGATTCCCATCGCATCCACCCTGTTTGACTGGTCTGGGAACTTGTCGGTTTATTATAAATTAACCTTCAAATCATTAATATCGGGCGTCCACATCAAATGAAAACTTGATTGCATGCATACTTCAAATGCACGCAGTACCTTGGGCATCTTGCGTAGAGAAATTTGTCATCCTATCATTAGAAATCAAGTTAAAGCGCCACCAAGCTCTTGTAAGGTGACAAAGTTTGAGTACTCAAAGCGGCTGGAATCCGTACCAAACCTCACCAGGTGAATAAGATGAAGCTATCCAAAGGGACAGGCGGGCAAGATTCGTCTATAACCAAAGTCGGCCGAGGAGAAAATCATGACCTCAAGTTACCAATCCATCCAGTCAAGAGTAACACCTGCACGAGGTACTCGTTCTTCGGGTTTTGTGTTTTGCAACTATACCATCTGGAATAGACTTTCATCAATAGTAGTTCAGAACTATGAGCTAAATAAAATAGCAACCCCATGCACAGTGCAATAACTTTCATTCACCAATGTATGAGCAAATACAATCCACTTGTATTTAGTGAGATTTATGATACCAGGACATGCAGGGACAGCTGCTGTTAGATATGCCCAGTCAGGGCTACTGAATAAAGCCCGGGTAGATGAGAGCATACATCATAGTTAATGCACCTCAGTTCGCCCAATCCCAAGTCTTGCTCTATATTTGAGCGCCCAAAGACACGTTGCACAGCACGTGTTTGCCAAAGCACATGTACCTCCGAGGACAAAGCAGAGTGTTTTCTTGTGGAGTGATATATTGAGTTACAACAGGTCCACCCCGGGGGAGGGGGGGGGGGGACTTGTATTTCAAGGTGGATTATCATGCTCGTGTATGCGCCTCCCAAACCGTACCCTAAGCGCGTATTCCACTTGGAAAGAAAGCAAGAAAAACACCCTAAGCACATATTTTGGTTAAATTTTGTCCCCTAACCAAGTACTTTGGGTTTTGATTTTGATACCCTTCCACAAGTGTTTTGGTAATTTTTACTATCCTAAACAAGTATTTTTACATCAGTTTAAAAATACACCCTAAACAAGTATTTTGACATCATTTTGCTACCCTTAACGAGTACATTTATAAAATAACATATGCCTTCATAACCAGTTACAATAAAAGCAAGTTACAATCTCTTGCCCAGATATAAAGGAAATATTTACACATGAGTTCATTGAAAATTTTCGGGTATTTATTTCACTCTTATGTGTAAAAAGCATCAATTTCGCATATCTTTGGGCTTGTTTAACATTTTTATCATTACGTTTAATATAAAATTTAAGTCTTGTTAAAGTTGTCACTGTTTCTTTGAATTAATGAGTCCTGACGGATGTAGTAATTTAGACAGTTTTTTTCCCTTCAAATGCAGCCATTTTATTGAACTAAAAACCCGGGGGGGGAAAAACTAAATATTCAAGGACCTTGTTTGAGGGGGGGTTGACCTTAATCAGAGACAGACACTAATTCCGTTTCTGCGCACATTATACCTGTAATGATCAGTAACGGTGTCGATTAACACTTGCGAAATCCAAACTCCTAATTAGGCTGGGGCACGATGTGTAATATTTGGCATATGGGTACCATATAGAGTGGCCAAAACGAGGTACTACTACTTGTATGACACTTCAACTTAATAATTTATGCCATGATAGACTTCCCAAAGTAGTAGCTTAAGCCTGCTAATTTGCTTAAACAAAATGGCGCCATTCAAGTGCTCCATAACTGGTTCAGCCATACCGTGTGTTGGAGAAGGAAAAAATTTTGGTAAAAAAATTTTAACATGAGATGTTTGTTAATGGACCAACCACCAGAAGCAAATAATACATTTTAATTAAACCTAATTTGCATAAATCAAAATGGCCGCCATTTCGTAAATTTTGAGAATGATTAGAGCAAGAAATTTGAATAACAAAATGGCCGC
>JAMKCH010018389.1:0-22520 GCA_023653785.1 Ophioderma brevispina
GAATGTTTTTAAGAACCCCCCCCTAAAAGCAATTTACAACAAGGTTCTCATGTAATGTAAGTAGCATTCAGTCCATTAAATTGTCCTTTGAAAGTTGAATAACATTTTAAAGTGTAATTTAATTTGTAAATGTACAATAATTAGTTTTCTTTAATTAAATAAAAACTGTCCTAACCAAGCCAAGAAAACTACACTTGTCTTTTCTGCTGTTTTTTAATTAGAAAAATCATTGTCCTCTAAAATATAATATATTGTTAATAAATCAAACATGTAACTTTGTTTCTCCAGCTTCCCCCCCCCATAAATAAATAAAAACTATCAAAATTTAAACCCCCTCCCACCACCACCAGTCTAGCCACCAGTTACTTTCTAAAATACAACCCTAGTACAGCAGTGGAATAGTCCATAGTGATGAGCCACACCCTGGGGTGAACCTAAGGTCCATTGTGTATTTGCTTTTGTTAGTTACCATTGTTTACAGTTTCGACAGCTCCACATTATGAATTACAAGGCACTAAGAAGGGTACATTTAACTCTTTGATGCTACTTTCATTGAATTTACAGATTCAATGGATCGTTTTTTACGTTTTAAAAAAAAAGAACCTATGCACAAAAACATGATTTAAGATAAGAATTTGGATAAATAAAATAATGCTCACTATGTATGTTTTAATATTTTACCAAAAAATTGGTATTGGATGTTTTGAATTCATTTGAAGGAAAACTTTGAATGAATTTCTCAATCTGAAACTCACTCAAGGTTAATGATAAAATAATGAGAGGCTACTGCGAAAGTAGGGAGTGCGCAAAAGGGATAGCAGGACGTTCTTATCTGGGGGGTATTCATCACTTTATTTGTGAAGTTAGCTGAATGTCACTGAAGGCACACAAATTATCAATTATACTGAAGACTGGTGTTTCCCCGATGTTTTTCTCTTACCACAACTTCTACAATTTGATCAGACTTTTTCCGCCATTTACGCAAATTAGCCTGGTACTCTTGGGTTTGCGGACTATATTTTTCAAAATGCCTCTCAGCAGGCCGACCGCTTCCAATATTGACGTTGATCACAAAAACCTAATCACTTTTCTGTGGAACTCCATTGTGTCACACACGTCATTTGAGCAGAACAATACGTAGAACCCTATTTTTTTTTTCAAACCCAAAAAGTTCACCAACCTAATCACTGCATAATGTACACAGTATCTCTCGGTGCTATACAAATCAAAACAACAGTCTCTTCAGCAGGCGCCATTTTCTGCCTTTGGTACATTCATTAGAAACATACATCGGAAAAGATTTATGCCTTGATCAGAGATAAATGTCGGCTAAACATGGATCCATAATTAACGGGACTTTTGAAAGTCTGTCGATAATTATACAGAGTTCGAGGCATATTTGATGATGTTATCATTAAAAAATGCAGATTCTCATTGACCTAACAAAAGTAAGGATGGTTTTCTGATATTTATTGTGCCTTTTGTCAATCAATCAATCAAGCTTATTTTATTCACGGAACACATCAACAAAGTTGTTTTCACTGAGGCCGTGAGGCAAAATATATCCATATCTAAACATAATGGTTAAAACCAAGGTACATGTAAACTTGGCATGGTGTAATTTGGGTAATGTACATGTACATTGTAAAGCAGTATTGGTAAATTGTGAAAAAGTTAGCTTATAAGAGCCATTAGGTGCAATTTTTAAGTTTAGATTTAAAAATTTTTAGAGAAAATGATCTTCTGTAATTCCTAATCTAATTTTGTTCCATTCAATGGATTGCTCAACCAACGGTAAATAAACTTGGCGTTTTTTATATCATTTGGTTTAGGATGTGAATCTTGTTTTACTTTCTGCAAAAATTATAGTTGTTATTAATTTGACTGAAAAAAGATCATTAAGACATAATGGTGCCCCAGTTTAGTAAGAACTTTTATATTTTAGATATTGCAGTTAAACACTTGCCTATTTGCAAGTGGAATCCCTTATTTCATTAAGCCATCAGCACTGTGTTTCCCATGTTGCACCACAAATACCGCGAGCGGCCCTATTTTGAATTGTTTGGGTGACGTTTCACTATTGTATACCGCAATTTCCCCGAACTATGTTACAATAATCAGAATGGGTTAGCACAATAGCAGTGTAAACGGTTTAAGAATGTTACTGGCACTATCGGTTACATTTCTTACCATATAATCCTTTCAGGGCCTTCTTCTTTATATGCTCCCTATTCTCATTCCCAAGTTAGATTTTCATCTATGATGACACCAAGATATTTACATATTGTTTACTTTGGTTAAATTAACTTATTTATATGAATGCTTTTAGGTAAGTTAATTGAATTTACCGTACTAAGTCCTTGTAGAACCATGATCATAAATTCAGATTTATTAACATTTAAAACTAAGTTTAATTGATTTTAACAGTTGTGAAGATAATCAGATCCTTATTTATACATCAAATTATGTCATCAAGAGAGTTGATGCCTAGTATAAAGGCTGTATCATCACATACATATTAACTTACAGTGGGAAACAAGCATTGGGTAAATCATTAATATAAATTAAGACCCAAGAGGCCCCTCTATTTGAGTCTTGTGGCCAACCGCAGAAAGTATTTTGACATTGGATGATATACCATCAATACATTTAATTGCGTACGATTCACTAAGATAACAGATTTAAACCATAATTACATTTTACTAGCCCATAAATTAAGTTTATTTTAGTAGAATTCATATTTACAAAGTGTCGAAGGCTTTCTTGAGATCTAGCATACAAAAACCGATCATTTTACTTATTACCCTCACCTTCATCAATTGCATTATACCAATTTGTTCAAGTAACACATTAATTAGTGCAGTTGCGGTTGAATATAGGACAAAAGCTGACTGATATTACTTATTAAATTATTACATTGAGGTATTGTCTATTTGTCAAATACAGCCCTTTCAATAATTAGAATAACAGAAGAATTGATATTGGCCTATAATTGCCTGGATCTGCTGGGTCTCCTGTCTTAAAAACTGGAATTTTACCAACCACACGGGCCCTTTCCCATCTGTTTGTGGGAAAGTGCAACTGGTGAAAGAGTGCTTAACCACATATGTTACAATAGGTGTGGTAATAACTGTGTCCAGATCTATTTTTAAGAGTCTGGAAGGAATGTCGTCACATCCCTGTACCCCTTTATGGGTAATGAAGTAATTATTTAAACACATAATCCCAGTATAACTACATTTACAAAATTAATGTCTGATTATATACATATCGCAGTAACATTATTACAAATATCATTTGAGGCGTGTCCATTTTACTGCTAGTTAGGCCCTACTTGAACAAAATAAGAGTTTTAGGCATGGCAATATCTTAGGATTATTACAGGTCCATCATCTTGTATTCAGGACATGCTAATTGAATGTTTAGGTTTAGAAGGAATAACATGTCTAAGTTGCTCCCAGTTTTTCTTAATGTTATGTTTATTTCAGTATACCTTGAATTTTAAAAATCTTTTTTACTTTTGCGAATTAAAGCATTACATTTATTTCTAGCAGCACGGAATTCTTTCCACTGAATAGGACATTACCCGGAATTTTTACATAACTGATAATTTAATTTTGTCCCTATCACGCAAATTTTTTAAAATATTATCATTTAACCAAGGTGCTACTTTCTTCTGAACACGCTGCTTTGTTAGAGGAGCAGGTTTATTGAAAACATCCACAAAGTGTTTTTCAAATAATGCACCATGGTGTAACATCACCCTGAACTGAATTGAAATATCTTCCAATTGATAGTTCTAAGTCCTGAATAAAATGCCATGCTCATAAATTTAGCTAGGAACGAAACATTTTGAGATCATATTTTTATGATTTCGTGTGTAGGGATTGTCATTGCTCCGAGCCTGGACTTCCGAAATGCCCGGGAAAATTGCATAGCAGGGATTGCGATTGTATACGAAATTGGTCGGCATTTGCGATGCGATTTTGGATACCGGGGAATTTGAACACTGGCGAAATATTACAGATGGGGGTTTTGGGGTGAAAGGCCATTCGATCAAGGCGTGAAACTTTATACTTAAAATCGTGCGGTCATCCACCTTTAAATACCCTTCGCAAGTTCGAACCTCTTCTGTATCATGTGTTTATTCGTTAAAGAATAAAGCAAATGATACACAGGGTAGGTGTGAAAGTTATAATGTAGTTATGCTCAAAATGTACTGTACCAAGTCTGACAAAGTCGGGCAACTGCATTCAAACTTTTAGAGGATATGTACAATGAGAGTAATGCAACTCAAATTTATGTTTAATTCTAATATTCTTCTTCTGTGAGGTCTACTCCATATTTTATGGGGGGGCCCAAAACATTTCTTTGAATTATCACACCCCAAATTACGGGGATTGGAACTCACTTCCATTAAATATTCAAAGCATTGAATACATTATGTATCAAACAACAAGTCACAGATTTGTTCCATCTTCAACATCTTAATATCAGCGACTAATTTTCTTATTCAATACACATTCTTAACCCTACTTGTGTGATTCCCAATGGGATTGTGAAAAGTACCCAAGAAGTTCAAGAAACACAAGATTTTCAGGGTAAGGCAAGGTTAAGACTTTCCCAAAAATTTATTTGGAACATCATAAGAAAGGGTCAAAGGTGAAACTAATTTGGATTTTCAGGAAGAAAGTTTTTTTTCTCTTTGAAATATTCTTATACTTAAAATGCAAAATATAACGCCATGCAAACTATTTGATCAGTTAAACACATTATCATGAATCATAGTGCTTTCAAAAATGATCTTGACAGACATTGTTACTTCTAATTTACACCTCCAAGGACAACCTTTATGTGGCAAAACAGTGTGAGATCCTAAAGATATCAAACTAATTAGCCATACCTTTAAAAGTGATTCAGAATGGCAGAACCTGCATTGCTGAATCAAAGGCTTGAATAATAAACGGGGCAGACTAACGATATTGGCAAAACTCCTGCGGGAAGTCGTCCATGCTGGTGCAAACGAAGCAACGAACTTGTTCTTCTCTTATTGCATCTTAAACTGTGATAACAAAACAAAATGTTGGTACGTATTGTTCCCTTGCCTTTGTTAAAACTATCCATTCGTAGGAAACAACCTAAAAGATCAGTGAATGAAACCATGTCAATTTACGTGATGTTGCCCTTCCACCTTTAACAAGTGGTTGCTACAGACCACACATGCACATGCATGATTACTGCATGCAGAACATACGCATACAACCACACACACACCCACTCTTACACACCCTCATACACCACACACACACACTGCACATGCACACACTCAAATCATACTAACCGTACTAATTGTTTGTATCTAAGCCTTTACGAAAATATTAAGACAGGTAATGACGGTCAAATCAACGAACAGTTGAACCAATGTTGTGCCGACTGTGGGAGAGTCGGGCTTTGTATACTAGAAATCAGCGCAACTGCTGTTACATGTACCCATTTTTTTTGCTTTGACTTTGTTTAAAATTACGATAAAAGCAGTGAAATTATATTGCAGAACATTCCGAGCGGTTAAACAAGCTGGTTCCACCCAGAGTCTGGTCCCTCCATGTAGTGCTTGGAAATGCACCCAACTCTATCCCATGTTATTTTGACCTAATTTGAACCCCACATCACCTTTAACCTAATCTCCAAAAAAGATCCCTTCCGCCCCCTCACTACTGTCTGTTTCATTAACTTAGATGTCTGGTTTTTATTAATTATTTCAAAAAATCGCACGTTCGATAAATCACGAAAAGGGAAAGTTGTTTTTGTATCATTGGACCTAAGACGTGTTTTTACATGGACATGAGAGAATGGCAGTTTAAACCTTCAAATTATTGAAAAAAGGGTATTTTACCCTCGTTTTCAAATGAGCGAAGATAAAAGGTTTGGTACCATTAGCAATTACGTTTTGTGGAGGTTCATCGACTCCAGTAGTAGGTAGTAAATTGTCGTAGGAGGATATTATTCACGATCCGATTGTCCGCTACTGTATGAAATAAATCATACCAACTTGCTCACAGGATCAAATCCGGAAACTGGGTTGTAGAATACAAACGAAATGATATGCAAGGTGTCACCCGGAATAACTGAATGGAAAACAACTTAAACAGGAGAGCTGTATCATCTTTGTCCGTAATCCAATTGAATTATAAAACAGACAGGCGGGCCTCTATTAAAAGTATTGGTATTTCAACGCCGCATTTATATGCCCATGCATTAATGCACTCTCAAACACCTTTAATCAAAGTAAGGTCCACGAACAATAATATTGTTCGTAGAAACATGCTTTTGAAGGCCCCTAATAGTGAATGGGTCTGTCATCAAGTTTCAGAGTTCAAAAGTCAATATTACCTGACCCAGTTTTGTTGTCATTTGTCAATGAAAATCAGCGTAAATTGATAAAAATCAAAGAAGAATGGGTGTTTCAAGTTGGAAAACCAATGATCGGTTGGTTCCAATGATGAATCACAACTTTTCTTTCGTGATTTTTTTCGAAAGCATATGTTTTGAAATAATTAATTAAAACGGACATCTAAGTTAATTGACAAACAGTAGTCATTCGATACCAAGTTTGGTACTTCAACCTGGAACTGCAAAGCTTTAACCAAGAAATAGTCTTATTTGCCCGGGACACACATAGACAGAAATAGTACTTTCTAATAGTCTTATCAAAGCGTTTAGGGATAGGAAATGGGGAAATAACCTAAAAATTTTGACCTCCAGATAACCTTTGACATCTGCATTGAACCCATATGAGTTTTTAAACTGTCCCATTATACACTAGAGATTTTCTCTCAGTCTCAGCTGAATCAGACACAGCTGCACAGACGGATTAATACTATATCGTATCCTCCATGCAATGACGTCAAACCTGACAAGTTTTTAGCACCACATCAAGATATGCAATCTTGTTCTTTGTGTGTAAAAACGCTGTCGCTTTAAGCCAGAGCACACGGTTTACTGGTGCGACCATCAAAATCCGCGTGACATCACTGCACGGAAATAGGGAAAGGATATACCAAAGTAAATCCCAATGTGTCAATCTAAAATGACATGACACAAATCACATAAAAAGACAGTGTACACCCGGAACCATCTGTCCCTTCAGAGAGTACTAACATGGATACAATCGACTCAAACACATATGGCATTCTTACACAGTCGGAGGAGCTCGACTGTGTTTTTCTTCTGTAAGGTTTCTGTCTTCTTCTTTCTTTTCTTCTTTCTGTCTAACATGCTAATATCTCAGACATGGAACATTGCAATATTGACCAAACCGATACACAAGGAGCAAGTACGAAGCACGAAACTTTTGACCGTGACCCTTTGGTTCAAAGGTCACATAGGGTCACAGGGGTCCAACAAGTAACCAGGGCAAAAATCTAGAATTAGCTTAAATCTCAACATACTGTCATCTTGTAGGACCTGATCAACACTACAAAAAAGTCAATTATAACTTCATCACTTGACCAAGTGGTATTAGGGGTCAAAGGCAAAAATACTACTTAAATTACGTTACACTTCAAGCCACGACTCCTCCTACATATTAAGCAACTGATCGTGTGGTCATGCATATGAATTAGGTGAGCCCCTTTGCAAAGTTTATGGGGTCAGAGGTCAATATGGGTCATCTTGGTCACAGAGGTCAACATATTTACTGTGATTTAAAATTTTAAAACAAGGTCAAATAGAAAATCTTATTATCCCACCCTTTTAGTATTTGAATGAGAGGTCAATAAAAGTCAATCATGACCGCATCACAATGAACCATGGTTTAGGGGTCAAAGGTCAAATACATCAAATTACGTCACAATTCAAATCACAGACTCTTTTACAGATTACATATTGAAATTCTGTGGACGTCAGTGAAAAATATGTGATGCGCCTTGACTCCCCCAAAAAGTTACTTTAAATAATTGTCAAAGGTCCATTTGGGGTCCAGAGCCAAGGACCCTATTTGCCCTAAAAACCTTTACTTCTTCTACAAGTTCCGGTCCTGAGTACTCTCGACTGTGTTCAGATCTGTATACAGATCTAGTTTATATCTTCTTTTGTTTTTTTAGTTCTCACAATTCACGCATGTTCGATAGTTTGCATACCAATGCAAATAAATTCCTTGATCTACCCTTAAAAAAATGACATCGACAATTTCAACTCAAAACGTAACCTGGATTTCTCTAGAAACAAATTGGTATCCACAAAGCTGTTGTGCATGAAGCCGCCTGGATTAGACAGTGCTCTATAAATCTTGCCGGGTTGGTCTGACAAAGGGTTGGCTCCTCCAGCTCACAATAATTAGGAACCAGAGACTTTGGCATCTTAAAATTTACAAAAGACATTAGAAAACTTGCTGAATTAAAAAAAAAACATTCAGGGGTGAAATCTTGATATGAAACACACCAAATCTTGATACTGGTTTAGTTGGTTGGTTTTTTTTTTTCTTTCCCCTGCCTTGAACATTTTGCTGTATTTATTTAACACGTTCCCAACTGCCGTTGGGCTCTTCTAGCCCTATCGCTTCAATCAACAATTCACACACCGTTCCATTGTTTCATCGCAGTAAAGTTGAACCATTTACTCAAACTAGCGAGACATATCAAATCTGACCCGCAGACTGCCCTAAGTTTTTCTAGCCCGACCGCAAATCAGCTTGAATGCCACAATTTTAGATGGCCAGCCTTCATCAGAGGCATGTAGGTCTAAACTTCTCTGGACAAATCGCTTGAAGACCCATGTAGGCCCTAGGCATCGCCCCTAGGCCAAAAAACAGTTTGTTTGCCGTAACCCACCCCCCAACCACCCTAGAAAACCTGCCAACCAACAAATTTTTTTGGCAAATAGCAACAAAATAACAAAAAATCTGCCAACCAAACCGCATGACTTTTAATTTTACAATTAAAACAATTTACACTACAAAGAAGGACAAAACATCAAACAAGACACACACAACTAAAGCAAGTAAAATAAAATAGACTTTGCTATGTCATAGCATGTATATTCATTTCGACAAAGAGTGTGAAGTGAAGTTCTTCTTTAAAAAAATCCTGACCGACCGACCCTAATATTTTTCCTCTTTTACTGCAAACAACATTTTTTTGAGGCCTTACTTACTGATGTTTCTAAGGACAACCCTACTCAGTGGCTGGAGACCACCCCTGCTCTGCAGAATCAGCATAGCAAACTGTCCCTTGCCTGCTTACGATTGTAAATTAAGTGGTTCTGAAAAGAGCAGTCCCCCCACTTCGAACCAAATGGACTCCCTTTTAGTGTACTAAGCAAGTGTCAACAACAAGATAAGGGGTTCCCTACCTCTACTGTGTGATTAAAAGTAGGGTTGCCTCGGGTTATTATCAAGCAGCACTAAGTCCACTGACCTCAAATGTGCTATTAATATTAAGTAACAACTCATACTCTACCTTTCCTGAATGCCTTAAGTGCTGTGGTCTTGTACAGACCCATTAAGATTCCCCAAATTAGACAGCCGAGTCCCCACATGTCTGCAGACCTGCAAGTACACATTGTTTTTAATTATGATGTTCATATTTGTCATCAACATTTGCATAATATGTGTGTCAACCAGAATGGCACAAAGTAAGGATGCATATCCAGCTAAACCATGACTGTTTTGCATGAGGCAGACTACATTGTAAGGCCCTATGATATTTTTTATCAAGTGCATTTCCGGAATAGACTTGGATTAAACATTTCAAATGAGTAATACACTGGTAGACGTAGATTCCATTTGAAGATGGTTTACGTACATTCAGGCTAAATTTATTTTGGCATCTTCCTATGGATGAAACCTTCCAATGAGTATAGCCTGAAATGTAGAGTGCAGATTACATTTCAAAATGGTTATAGTTCTGAATAGGACTACTAATAAAGTGGGGGACTAGGTTGTCGCTTAAGTCACACACCTTTTGAGCAGAACTCAGAGGGTGTATTGGGTCAAGCCAAACAATGCCCTGGTTTTGGGAAATTTCAACTTCAATAAGGCATGTGATCCACAAATATCCTATTCTTAACACATAAAATCCCTGACTTTTCCAATCATTTTATCAACAGAAGATGTAGTACTGGCGTATCAGAAATGCCCTTGTGGTTCTTAAATGTGCATAATTTCGTGATTCCAAGCCCTTCTTTTTATTTCATTGTTCACACTAACATCCTTGAGAAAAGCTTATCCACCAAATTTGAGTTGATCCTGATCTTCCGGTTTTGTATTATGAGCAAATGCTTATTTCCCACAGTCCCATAGGCCACTGTGAAGTAATTTCTGGCCGTTTATGGATAAAAAGTACAAAATTGTGAATTTCTTACATATACGACCAAATTTGCACGTGGATTTCTAAGGCTAACGGTTCAGATGATATGAGGTTGTGGATCACAAAATGCTCCTTTAAATTTTGTAAACACTTGTTATCCCTAAGCACTGACATGTGCTTAGCACGGTACAGTATAGGCACATTGCAATGCGTTCTGGGTTTGAGCAGAACTTAAAATGCTATTATCTAATACATGGTAAAGACTATAATTGTAGAAGCATGTTAAAACACTTCCCTAATGGCGTGTACTGTACCTACCAGGTATGTGTCTTCTTCCGTGATTTCACAGTGTCTGACATTTCTGGAGGATCATATATTTCAAGGGAGGCCAGTGTCTTGCTTTGGTGGTTGTCTGCCTCTCCTTCTGCTTGGTCCCATGTACCACCCCGGCCATCTTTCCCATTCTGCCTGCTTTTGTCTACGATACACTGAGCCTAGGTTTTAACATTGTGTGGCTTGAGTTTGCAAGTCATTGTGTAGAAACTCAATCCTTTCTGTATGATTTAAAAAATAATTCATTACAATAGTTATATATGAGAAAAACCTTGTTGATGAAAGTTATGTAAAACTATTAGCTAAAAAGCTGATTTCTAAGAGTGGATCGTAATGACTAGAACAACACACGCATCAGAAACAAAGAATCAAATTTTGGTAAAAGCAGGTTCACACAATTAGCATATACAAAAATGAACAAGTTTTGTTTCCAATCACTAATTACGGTGAAGGGAAAGAAGGGGAAGAAGGTAGAAAACGAAAAAGAGGACAGGGAAAGATAAAGGAGTTGGATCGAGATGGGGATTAAGAAAGGAAAAGAGGGAGGAGGAAGTTAGATGAAGGAGGGGAATAAAAAGAAAGGGGAGTTCTTTTTTGTTTTCTGTCGTGTATGAATAGGATTAAACAACGTTGCCTTACTTACTTTGGCTCGAAAATGGACAAATCAATCTCACACCCGCACTCAGTGTGCATGCAATTGATTTTTTTGGTACCCCATTTTTCTCACAGAAGTAAATGCTAGTTATTAACCTCTAAGTGTGAACTCATGAACACTACTCTATAGCACAACAATAATGTGTCTGTGAACCATCACACTCCCAGTTAAGTATTTCAGAATGGGTCAAAACCAACACCAGGCTCAAACACAACCAAACCTGCATATGTACATAAACTTGTTAGATTTTGAACTCGCACCACTGTAATGCTTAGGCGTGCAACTGCCATGGAGTGTTTCCAGGTCCACAATTCAAGTTCTTGTTTTACAACTATAAAATAGGGTATATTTCATGGTCCCACATAGGGTTTTACCATGTAATGGGGAAAAACTGCCAAAGGTCTTAACACCTAATGTGGAAAACCTGGAAAATAGAAAAAATGGGCTTTCCAGACTGGAAAACATCAGGAAATTTTGTCCCAAAAAACCTTGAATTTAACATAAAGAAATTAAAATAATAAATTATTGACTTCAATGTAAGTCACTGTTCAAAACTAAAACCTGGGAAAAGCACCTGGAATTGTATGTTCTTGGTGCACAACTGTTGGTACAAAAGCAGGTATGGGCACTACAGCTTCGGTTCTATTTCTGTAATCTGAAAGAACTAAATAAAATAATCCCCGCGATCCCTCATCTCCAGACTCATCAGTGCTGGCAAACTAGTCCAACTCACTTACAGCAATGAATTTCATTGGCGTTTTTAAAAAATTGCTAACACCCCACCCGTAAGTTAACAGAAACCCTAAATACCAAAAAAACTCTGCAAACAGGAAACACCACAGGGGGAATTTTTCAGGGACCGGATGGTTTGTATATATGCAAACATATGAATAAGGGTACTACTGAACCCCCAATAGCATAAATACCATTATGGTAGCACAGCTTCACCCCATAATTTATAACCCCTAAATACCACAAAATACCACAGACATTGAACTGCCACAACCCCCAAATATCACAGGGTAATTTCGGGATCAATGATTGGTTTTGTATGCAAACATATGGAAGGGGTGCTATACTGCACCACAAAATACCATGATATAGCACAGCTTGGTATTTGTGTGATTAGAGTTTTATCTTAACCACAGAGCTGATGTAAGCCCCAAGCTACTGCCTGGTCATTAGGTGGGTTACCTTCAGGTACGAACTGCAAGGAGTCACTGCTTCTTTCACACATAGATTAACTGTCATCTGCAAAAAAAAAACACAAACATCATAATACCATGTACAGTCAAAAAAAAAAAATAAGAGGCTGGACAGCTGTAAATGACATCATGGATTTATAGGCAACAATTCATGTCTCCAGAACACATAAGGAGAGCATACCACCTGTAATCATAAATAAATCATGTGCATGTTAGGAACATAATTTATTTTGTTGCTTCCCCTTTAACATCCTTGAGGTCTTCAAATGCCAAGAGAATACAAAATTATTTGAAAATAAACCTCTCATCATAAACTTACCTCTAAACCATCTATGTAAAGTATTATATTTGCTGATGGTCTCCAGTGTCTCAGTCTCTTGTGTGCAGTCTTGGCTATCTGCACATGTTCTTCCTTGCTAGTCTTAATGTCAAAAACAAACAAGATAAACGTCCTGCCATCAGCCTGTGGGTATGTGAACATACATACATGTGTTCAAATGTTGTTGGTTACATTAAAACAAAGACATGACTGCATTCAAAATCAGCCGGAAAGAAAAGGAGTGCACATCATGCTGATAGAAGAATAATAAGAGAGCTCACCAAGCTGTTGACACGAATAAAAGTTAAGAGCCAGAACATATAACATACAGATGGTCAGATGTGGAAAACTTTGAATTTGGGACAAGATTTCTTTCTGCCTGAAGGCATATTAGAGTGTGATCTAGAAATGCATTGTCCTCTGGATTAAAAAAGATGAATTCCTTTTAATCTTTCCCTGGAGCGGCTGGTGCACATTAGCTCTGAAAAAGAATGCAGCGTTCACCGAACACAGGTGTCCGGCTGCCGCGGCAGTTTTTGATAGGGATAAAAAGTCACATGAGGACCACTGTATCCAAGTATTCATGAAAAAATTATCAACATATTGGATACAACCAAACATTGATATTCTGACCATTTTAAGGCCATGACTTCTAATGACCTCTATAATCACAATCGACCTTTGACCCACTCTAGATAGGGAACTTGTGGGCCACTACCCAAGGACAATTACATGGCAGGTACCATGAAAATGGGCACGCTGTATGTGGAAATATAGGCAATGATTCTTAGGGAAACATTTATGCAATGATGTTTTAGGGTTAACATTTCACACCACAGACACATACGCACAGACACATACACTACACTATAAACGACCATTTCAAGCAATTGTTAATGCCTCTTTAGATGACACTAAAATAGTGTCCGTGAGAATCCGCGTTTGAAAAACTCAAATTCCACGCGCGCATTTTCTGCAAATTCCGCTTTTTTCCTCTTTTTCCCGCGCACCGATAAATCGACAATTTCCCCGCACTAATCCGCACAAAAAAAGTCCTCAAATCCGCGCAAATCCGCATGTCTTTCCCTCCCCCCAAGATAGTAGTAAACATGATCAAGTACAGAAGTCTAATTAATCCTACAATTTAATTCACAAATGAAAACAAATCCCCATTGGCCTCCCATTGGCCCCGACCACTTATAAACCCCAAATTTAAAAAGCTAAAGAAGTAAACGATCCGCGCAAGTGTGTCTAATCTTTATGCTAACCGCAATACCACAACCCTGAATTAATACTGCGCGCCCTGTCTCACATCCGTCTGACGCCTTGTGAATTAGATCGCCGCTTCTCAAGACTCTAGCAAACCTTGTCAATCAAGTAGTGCTTCTTTTGTTGACCGTACTTAATATCCAATGACATCATCATTTACTCCCAGGTCCCAATAGATCTGTTTCGGTGTAACACTATTTGGGCGCAAAAATAAAGAGATGAATTGAGCTATCTATAGATCAATGACATGTACGTCGAAAGATTTTTGCAGCACAGTATAAACTCTTATGATGAACTGACCGCACAGTTGTAAGCATGCAGCTACGAATTAAAAGGTGGTAAAAAATATTTTTGATTTCTAATTTACTGATTAACACTTCATTTTGAAATTGAAAGACAGCTCTCTCTGAAGCAAATGTTTCTAAGCGCTTTATGTCTTTACCGATTGAGTAATTACAGTAAGCAACTACCTTACCCCCCATTACACATGTACAATCCAAACATTATACAGTAAACAACATTCATTCATATGTTAATCGGGGGGGGGGGGGGCTGACAATTGCAATTAAACAAGAATAAACAACGGTAATTAAGATCCGGATTATTTTATAAAAAATCATTTAAGAATAACAAACTAGATTTGAAGTCCAAAAAAAATTTATAGTGTGTTTGAAATTGCCTAAATGTATTTTATAAATCGTATGGCGTCTTCATACAGCTAATTCGCACGTGGCCTTACGGCAAAATTTGATACAAAATGGAAAGCAAATAACAGAGATTAAGTACAATCTTACTGGTATTGCAAATTGCGATTAGAAATTACATGTGGGTGCTCAATTATCATGGTTTTGTATGTGTGAGTCATGAGCTAAATGTCATAAAAGATCAGTATAGTTCAAAACTACCTTATGGAATTTTCCGTTCTGGGGGAATTTCCCGTTCGTTCGCAATCAGCTCAGGGTGAAGCAAATACAGTTCACTCAAATCGCTCATGCAGGGATATTTAGCACCTAATATCTTGGCTAATCACGGATGTATTTTTTATGGATATACATACATAAGAGTAGCCTACCATGAATGGATTATATTCAATGCATGGAATTCAAGGGTAATTAAAACTTCTATCACATTTGTTTTAATCATTTTCGTCCAACTTTTGATCATTATGCTTATGCATGTTGCTGCTGCCCGCCTATGCGTTACTTGTGATTCTTACAACGTCCAAGAGACGCGCACAAGTTTTACTTGGACACCTGCGATGCATGAAACCATGAGTACCGTCAGGGATTAATATGCAATCGAGTAAGTGTGCACTCAAGGTTGAATAATTGACGGCCATTATGATCACTGGTTACAACTGTGTGCCTTTCATCTCTAACGACATATCCATCGGTGGTCATAACAATACACAAGTAACAGATGAGAGCAATTAGATTGTGCTTGAATCGCGGCATGGTGGTGCTAATGCAACCCTGATCATCGGAGGAGTTGCATCGACCGCCTTGATGCGATCATTAAATTATCGACTTGCCGACCAAATAGATTTTCTTGCCAAACACATTTTGATCGTTTAGAAAAACAGTCGGGCAAGAAGTTCAATGACCTTTTCTGGTAGAAAAAAAATACGAAATCGCTTTCCGCGCGAAAACGGAAAACCCGCGCGGAGGAAAGGCAAAATCCGCGCATAACATGTTATTCCGCGATCGGGATTTCTCCCGGCCCTAACGAAAAAACACTCCTTGCTGGGATTCTAATGCAAATTCTAAAACGACTATTGACAAGACATTGGTATTCACTTCTGTTTGAGCATGTCTGTGCTCGGCACAGGGCAATTAATTCTCTGACAAAATTCTGGCAGAGAGTTCTAGAGAGACCATTTCATAACAAATCATGTTTGGGCATCTCCATAATGCCTTCACATACGAATCACTGCAAATAGCTAAGCTCAAATTGATTATGTCGTTCATATAGCAAATCACAAATTGTAATAAAAATCCGAATCCAGAAGTTTGTTACATACATTACAGTTAGAAATGTTCACACATATTTTAAATTCAATATTTATCCTGAAAAGTGTTTCATGAAAAGAAATTAAAAATGAAGTAATAATAAACCAGAAGGCTACTGCCTGTGTTATTGAATAGGCCAGTAATGTAACCGAAAAATCTAAAATCGGGTCTCAACATCGACCTAGTTTAAGATCTTGTGCTCATTATTCAGTGCTAGGTATGTAGCGTTATCTTGCACATTTGCGCAAGCCACAAGAGGGCTAACCACAAACATCAAACCATTGCTCTTAAACTAAAAAAAAATACATCAGGTCCTCGGATCCGCTTGTGTCGCCTGCCGTCGCGGTTGGTGAATGATTAGGCTCTACATACCTTTGACCTTGATAGGTGACCTTTGACCTCATCAACAAATGAGGGATCCCAGTTGCACCTATATTCAAGTTTGGTTCAATGGAACTCAACTTTTCAAATGAGGTCAATTTTTCCATTTTCAGCCTATTTTAAAACTTGACCTACATGACCTGGACCTTGGCATGTGACCTTTGACCTCATCAACAAATTAGGGGTACCATGTTGCACCTATGGTTATAGTTTGGTTCCAATTGAACTTCCTTCAACTTTTCAAAGGAGGTCAATTTACATTTCCAGCCTATTTTCCGACCTTAATGACCTCACATGACCTTTGACTTGGGGCAGAGAACCTTTGACCTCATCAACAAATTAGGGGTCCCATGTTGCACCTATGATTCAAGTTTGGTTCCAATTGAAAAACGTCAACTTTTCAATGAGGTCAATTTTTAACCATTTTCAGCCTATTTTACAACTTGACATCACATGAACTTTGTAATCCTTGGCATGTGGACCTCCCATTGACCTTGGCATGTTGTGACCTTTGGCCCACAACCAGTGGGGGATGCCATGTTGACCTGTGACCCAAGTTTGTTTAAATGCCATCAAAGTATGTGGATAGTACATGCAAATGTAAACTTTCACAACGACATCATCATCAACAACAACAACAGACAACAGTGACAAAGTGATCCCTATGGGTCGTCCTGCCTTAGGGCAGGGCGACAACAACTAGCACTTGGCGAATTTTTGATGCATACTAGAGTTTGGGCCAGAGGAATTTCTTATGTATTCTGCCCCCACATCCGTCAATACGAAGTTTAGTATTATTACAAAGATACACATTGCTTTACAAAAAAAGATGCAACATACCACACAAACGTGCATACAAAAATAGCATGGCCAGAAAAGCGGGCAAAGCAAAATTACATGGACTGTATAAGTGTGTATTAAGATTACGTTTGAAAACCGGCTCAGACACATCTTCTCTAAAATAACAGGCAGAGGTTCCCAATTGCGGGCGCCACAAACTACCAAAGGACACAGTCTCCAACCTTCCTTTTGACCGTGGAAACCAAAAAGCCGGTGGTATCGTTAGAAGAGCGGAGTCTGGGTCTGCTTTCAATCGCAAAAGTTCATTATAAAATTGAATGAGGTTCTGAAGATATGGAAGAGCCTGAAATGAATACATTTGAAAATGAGACAATTTTTTTTTAAAATCCTTTAACAGGGAGAAAGTTTATTCCGTTGAGGCTACCAATTCGTAGGGGGGGTAGTTCCATAATTGTACTGTCACCTATACTTTAAACATTGGACGTTATCTGGCGTCAAGTTACAATCACAGGCTATGATAGAGTCATACATAAGGCTCAATGGTGCAATCATGTGAAGGCAACTTACAAAGACGCGCTTCAAAACTTACTGAAACCTTCTGACGCAAAATAAGCATGTGGTGTGATGTTAGTAATTCCCCCAACTGGATGTATACTACATCAGCAACATAATACAAACATAACAAATTAAAAATTGTCTTTGAATCGTCAAGTTGCCTAAACTAGCCAAGATTGTTGATGTTGAAAATTAGCAAACTTCCGCTATACGAGAGCAAGGTTCAATTGGTATCAGTGACCATTTCCTTGGTTACTGCACGAGGAAAGTCGGTTCGGGTTCCACCATTGCTTTCTCATAACACTGCTTCTATAAGATCCATGAAAACACCACTATGATGCATGTTTTTTATAATTTGCTAAGTACTTGAGATGGTCATCGTTTTGGATAACGATGTGTTGGTTGATGCATGGTCAAATTTTAAAATGTATTGACCGGTATTCTTGATGTTGTCGCCCTAAGCGTACTATCCGTATAAAAACACGTACGGAACCGTGGATGACCACCTGCATTCTAGATAAAATTCATAGGCGTGATAAAATGGCGAATTCAAATGAAAAAGGGTAATACTGCCTTCAACTATGAAGATTATACCTCCTTACGTAATCAAATCAAAGGGAAATAAAGGAGTGCAAGGCCTTATTTGCAATCTCAAATTGATGAGTGTCAGGGTAACCCACGTAAGTTATGGCAAACATTTGAAGAGTCTTGGGGTATAGCGCTCGAACCTAAATAAGGCAAAAACTTGTCCTTAATGGATGGAGAGTTGCGCTTTGACACACGCTCAGTTGGTAATTATATCAACACTTTTCTCTACAGTGCGGTTTCCTTCGTCAGAAATACCTTCTCAACTGAAGATGTTTGGCACGGTGCGATGCCATTCATGATTTTTATAAGAGCAAGGACATTGTTCGTGATGAATTTGTGCTCAAACCTGTGATGAAAATTTTGTTTATAAGAACTTTCCAACTGAAGATTCATAAAGGGGCAGGTTTGATGGGCTCCACCCAAGTTCTTGAAAGATGGGGCTTTTCATCTTGCCCCATTAATCACACATATTGTCACCTTGTCAATCAATACTAACCCTGTGCCGGACGATCTTAAACGTGCTAGGGTGTGCCCTATTTAAACGAAACGCAGGTTGGATGTTGGAAATATAGACCTGTTAGCGTCCTGAGTTGCGTCTCACAAAAATATTGAGAAAAGTGTCTATGTCAGGATGAGGAATACCTTCGATCTAAAAACCTTTATTTAGCAATATCAATAAGGCTTTCGTTTTCTGGATATTACACAAGAATCATGTCTACCTATCTTACTGACTACATTAGAATTTTTGAGTGTCCAAAGGAAATTTGTCGGCATGCTTCTGTTGCTGTCCAAAAAAGCGTTCGACAGCGTTACCCATTCGATTTGGGGTAACAAACTTGAGGCGATGGGAATCAACTCGGCATTGGTTCATCTCTTAATTATCCAATAGACAGCAGACCGTTTCCATAGATGGTATTATTCTGATTTCCAAAAATCTCACCTGTGGTGGCCCAGGGAGCCTTTAGGTCTTGCTTTACTGTGCTATTGCAATGATATGGGAAATCTCTGTGAAGAATCGGCTGTTACTCTATGCAGATTACAGTGTTCTTATTTATCTGACAAAGACCCTGAAGTTGTTTCCAGAAGCCTCAGTTTGGACTGAAATCTTGTTAAAACTGGCTAATGACCAACAAGCTCTCGTTGCAGGCCGGCAAAATGAAGGCATTGATTGGTTCCAAAAACAGTTAAAAAAGTCACCGATTTCATATCAATCTTTAATGGCCAAAAATCAATCTCAAAAAGCTATTAATTATCTGGGGGTGACTCTAGACCAAACCTTTCAGGTGATTCTATGGTTATTCCATCATTAACAAGGTGATGGAAACTCAAGTTTGTATATAGACACTAACAGTATTTTAACCGTAAACTTCGTAGGACACTCAGTTCGGCGTTATTACAGTGTCATTTTGCCTAATGTTGTCCTCGTGGTACTGTGGCATTAGTAAGAAGTGTCAGCATAAGCTTCAATCATTCAAAATAGAATGATTCGTTTTATACTGCAGATGTCACCCAGGGATCACATTAGTCAAGCTCACTTTGGTTCAGTGAATCTCTTGAATTTCCAAAAACAGAGTTAGGCAACTACGACTCAGCCAGATGTTTAACATATTCAACTCTGTCGGCCCCTCATATCTCAATCAATTTTACTAAAGTTAGAGATTACATTTTTATCATACTAGATCTAGTTATATGACTTTCAAGTCCCTAGGGTTAAATGTCAGACTGTTAAGTCTTCCTTTTATAATGGCTCTGACTGGCAACTGGCCCTCCAATATCACATGTGTAAGCGATAAGGCCACGTTTAAAGTCTTGTTAAACTCCATCTTACAAATATCGCCTGAGCATGAGTCGGCTGGAATTGCCTAACTTTACTTTCCAGGTCTTATGGTTGGTGTTGGAAAATCACCTGTCAATCCATGTTCATTCTGCTAGTTCTGCTTTTTTGCATTATTGTTGTCCTAGCGCACAGGTGCCTCTGTCATTTTCATGGACCACATTGGAAAATAAGTTGGCAAATCTCAGCGACTTAATGGGGTATGCCTGGCAAATTGGACATGTTGTAAGTATGTGTTAGTGGTTATTGATTTTGTTTTGTATATCTGTATTTTCTTTTGTCGATTGCGAAATAAATAACAAAAAAACAAACAAACAAACAACGCGGTGTGCGAAAAGCAAAGCCCAGCGATATACTCAGTCGCAGTGAGCGATTGTCTTGCGCAAAACCGAATATGAACCAAGATCAAGTGTTACGCATACTCACACGCTGAAATCGTCCTACGACTGGACGTATACTTGGCCTAATACGTGGACCCGGTTGCCCTGTTTGACCCAAACATGCACAAAATTTACAGTTGTTTCAAAAAACCACCGTAGAGTGGATGTTTTGGACTTGGCTCCGAATAAAAATGGAGTACCCGAAAGTGATGGAAAAAATATCACCTTTGACAGATTTTCTAAGACCAACCTAATTTATAGCAGTGATGTAAAAGTTTGAAAGAGACTTCTTAGCAAAAGTGAGACCAGAGCCTGTAAGTACTCGCATGATTAGCAGGTATTTGAAATGTTCATCTCTTATATCTGAAGTCAAACTGATACTCCGTGCAGAACCTGACGATACTGATCAGTGAAAGACATATTGTTGAAAGACAGGAATCTCAGGTCGTGCTAGCGGATAGGGGGGGGGGGGTGGCACAATACAATATTCTTTCTGACAATTTTTATTTAATTAAGTGCACAATTATTAGACTTACCTAAAACAACACACACACAAACACAAAATGAGGTGACCATGGCAATCCATGGCCAAAGCTTACAGTTTAACGCAAATAAATCGTGGCCAGCGTGGAAACAGTTTGGTACACACTTACAATGCCGTCATGTATGGGCGAATTTGCGCATTCTGTAAATGAGATACGAACATGAACACTGTGTCTTAGGCTGAACACTTTATGTACACAGCGGGTATCTAATCGCTGGCCACGATTCTCTACGGGACTTTTGTGTTTAGGTCATTGTGTTTAATAACTCAGGCTCAAAATAGGCCGTTCAGATTTCCAAACATGAGGGCTCACTTCATCAGGGTTCACATTACGCAGTTGAGAAACAATGTCTTGACCTACGGTAACATCAACTAGTCTCAATCTGAATATGACACCACTATTTTCAACATTCATTTCTGAAATCCTACCTCGATTCTTATTCCAACTCACGATATAGAAAAAAAACGTTCCCAAAATGCTAAGTTCTGGTGGTGGTACAATTTATGCTAGGTTCTGGTGGCTTTGGTTGTTTTTTTTTTTGTTTTTTTTGCAACACGCAGTTAAGCACAAGCACCGCGGGCTTGGAAAAGCCCAACAATAGGGAACTGTCAATCAGCAATTGAAAGACCCTTCGGGGACCCATCCCACAGTTATGTAAATGATCGTAGCACTAACTGTAGTCACTTGCTCAGTGGACTGGTACACCGCACCGCGGACTAATGGCATGCCACTACTGCAGTCACTTGCCGACCCGCGGCTCTACATAAAGATTTCCATAGGCCTTAGTAATAACACTGTAGACCTAACGTTAATTTTGAATGCCTGAATTTAATTACAACTGTCAGTATGTCTCCCTGGATTTTGCTTTTTAGTACTTAAAATACAGAAAGGCGACCCGGAAGTGATTTAAATGTAATAGGACACTGAATTGCCACAAAATGGTAAAATCATGCACTGACAAACTTACAATATCCCGCTAACTAGCATTAATATCGAGGCACCAAAACTGGGTGTATGTGGAGGAAATTTCGGCCATAATTTTAAGCGGATATATCCTTTTAAGCTATTAGGCCCCCCCATTTCCCAATGACATGGGGTCTTTCTGCACTGCAATGCCGATTATTGACAAAGTGTCTTTCTGCACGCATGCGATTGGCAAATAGAATAAAAAAAGGAGCAACAAAGATGAAAAAAATAACGACAAAAAGAAAAAGCGAGAAAGAAAGAAAAAAAGAGAAAGAGAAACAAAAGACAGAAAGATAGCTTTTTCTTAATATTCATTTGTTTTAAAATTTGTTTATTTACTTGTTTCTTATGTGTGTTTATTCAAAAACCCATTATG